>VDFB02324778.1:0-51653 GCA_007258455.2 Sequoia sempervirens
ACTCCAAATAATTGTGTCTTCCTAATTGTTCAAATTAATTGACCTGTTAGAAAGTTCCCGCGCTACAACCTCTTTAACTTCTTGTGGTAACGACATGAAATCCACTTCTTTCCATTTGTATTGACCACCAATTAGACCTTAATCTTTACAAACATACTCCACCGCCTTGGTTCTGTGAACCTTCTATAGCCTATCATAATACTAATCTAGCTCAAACATCTCTTCCAAAATTTTATGGCAATTGTTAAAATTATAGAAGGCTCCCCATTATCCCCTTTTGCTTTATATGTTGTATCCCAACCTATGAGCGGTATTTTCTTTTCATTTTTGGAGCCTTCCCATAGGAACTTCTTCAAAAATATTTCCATGTCTTCCTCAACCTTCACAGGCACTTCAAAACATGACATAATATATATATGGGATTGTGAAAAAAACCACCTTATTCATTGTTTTTCTTCCAGCCAAAGTGAGCCAGCTATTCTTCCACACCATTGCCTTATTTTTTCATTTTCCAACCACTTTATTCCAATGCTTTTCTTTGCACGTGCCATAAAAAATATTCACCCCTAAGAATTTTCCTTGCAATTTCCCCCCCTTGAAAGCCCAGTATCCTAGTAATAGACAATTGTAGTGATAGCCTTGTATTGAAAAAATATATACATGATTTCTCCTTGTTTGTTTTCTGGCCCGATTGTTTTTCGTAATCATCTAGTACCCTTTTGATTGATCTAGCCTCCCTTATACTTGCCTCACCAAAAAGGGTAGTGTCATTAGCAAATTGTGTATGGGTGACTGGTTCCATATTTGGAGGCACCCGTACCCCCTTCCATTCCAACCGTTGGCAACTATTTTTGATTGCGCGGTTTAAGGATTCAACTATAATTACAAATAGGAATGGTGATATGGGGTCACCCTACTTGGTCCATTGGTGGCCTAAACTAAGCCATGCAGTGTCCCGTTTACTGAAACTAAAAAATGCACAGAGGAGATGCAATAGTATATGAGTTTGCACCAGTGGGTATTGAATCCCAACCTCCCCACTAATTTCATTAGGAAGCCCCATGAAACTTTATTGTATGTATTACATACGTCCAAATTGATCAATATCCCTGCCTTCCTATTTGTCTTGAGTTTATGTACCACCTCTAAACGAAGCAAGATGCAGTCAGTGATTTCCCGACTAGGGATGAATCCATTCTGCTCTCTAGATACTATTCTCCCCAACACCAATTTGAGTTTGTTGGGAAGTACTTTAGTTATGACCTTATATACCGTATTGCAGAGCGAAATGGGCCTACAGTCACTAAATGACTTGCAATTTGGTTTTTAGGGACCAAGGAAATCACCAAATTGTTCAAATCCTTCACAAACCTCTTAGTCTTGCAAAAATATTCCACCAGCTTCCAGAGGTCACCCCCCACAAAGCTCCAACGTGACTGGAAGAATTTTGTGTTGAACTCATCAGGCCTTGGCATGTTATCTTGGTGTAGCTAAAATAAAGCGGCCTTTACTTCTTCTTTAGTTACCATTCCATAGAGCATAATATTATCTACATCGCTAACCCATTTTCTTATCAAATCCAGGATACTACCGCTTTTCTCTTTCATCCTTTGGTCACCAAGAAGATGTTTACAAAGTTTGAAGCTACAACCAAACCAACCTCCATCAGGGCGTGAGTGGTGGAGCTATTCATAGTCTGCATTTCTTCTATCTTGTTCACAACCCTCCTAGCCAACACTGAAGCATGAAAGAACTTTGAGTTTAAGTCACCCTCACCATGCCACACCTCCCTTGACTTGTCCCTCCAATAATTTTTGTCTCTTCAAGAGTTCGGCCAACATTGCATTCAATTCTTTCTCTTTTTAGAATTCATCATTCCTCATGCCATCTTCGATCACTTTCTGATTGAGTGCTTCCAACTATATTTCCACCTTGCCTTTTTCCACAAAAACTTTTTCAAACTTATCCTTGCTCCATACCTTCAATGTTTCCTTTATTAACTGAAGTTTCTTGACTACTTTGAAACTAATTGCTCCACCAACCCGAGCTTCCTTCCACAAGATTTCCAGAAGGCCAACAAGGCTTTTGTCCCACCACCACATATTCTAGAATTTGAAACTCATTTTTAACAATTTTGGTCATCCAAATATTGTTAATTCTATTGGGAAGTGATCCAAAATTGACATAGGTAGAATGCTAGCTTGGACTTGCATGCCATCGTCGCTCCAACCTAAAGAGACCAAAAATATGTTCAGTATCTCGGCAATCGCAGTGAATTCCTTTCGCTTGTTGGTCCAATTGAATACCCCATTTCCTATGGGATAGTCAACTAATCTAGCTTCTGCCATGAAATTCCTGAAGGAAATGGTGGCCTGAGATACACTTCGAATCTCGCCACTCTTCTCGATCAGGTCCAGAATAGCATTAAAATCACCACCAATGATCATTTTTTCCTTGAGGAAGGGGCGCCTTCTCCCCAGTTTTCATCCAGCCATAAATTTTCATAATCACAAATTGGCAATTGCGCCCAAGATCATAAATCTTAGCTGCCAACCACTTTTCCAATGAGCCAATAACATCCACCGAGATCGTAGCTTCTTTCCACATTAGTCCTAATCCTCCTGGCTTACCTAATGAGTCATGTAAAGAGCCATTCTAGAGATAGAAATACTTCAAAAACTTCTTCCCTTCCTCTCTAGTGAGCTTAGTTTCTTGTAGCAATATGATGTTGTATGTGCTTTTTGTAGTTGATGCCTAACTAGGTGTTGCTTGTCAGGGGTCATTAGGCCCCTAACATTCCATGTTGTTATCTTCATTGTTTCCCAAGGGAGGGGATTCTTCCCTTGGTACTTAGAAATTTAGTGATGTTGGGGAATTTCTTTGCAGCAACCTCCTCTTCCCTTAATTGTTTGAAGGATTTCCTTCTACTGGTATTCCCAGATGTGCCAATTTTTCCCACACCCAAATGCTTTGTAGCTGATTGAGATATGCATGTATCCTTAATAATGTTCAGCGTATCATTCGGGTCAATGTTTGAATCTAACTCATCACTTGCCAGAGAAGCGACCTCGACAACCTCAATTTGCTCCCGATCATGACTCTTCCCCTGAAGAGGGGTCTTCAGCTGCAAATCATCTGATTGCTTCTCCTCTTTCGATACCTTAGGCGGACTTTCAACATGCTCCATCCCACCCTTTGGGACATCACTTAGTTGATTTTTCTCCTCTTCAGAGGCATCAGGAGTGGGCCTGTGCACAATAGGGGAAGATCCTCCTATTGTGACTTCTTCAAAACCCTCTTCATTTCTCTAGCACACGCTACCTCCTTGTGATCTAGGGCACTGCAAATGAGGCAGAACCATTTTGTGTCTTCTACTTCAATCTCTTGAAACTGGCGAACCCCATCCACCAGAAGATAGATTTTCTTAGGTATGGTATCAATTGCCACAACTTTCATTCTAGCGTATTTGTATGTCACCATCCAAGATACTCATGTCGATTTCCATTAGGGAGCCCATAGAGTGGCCAATTTTTACAAAACATTCTTTAGTCTAGTACTCCATCAAGAGATTGTATAGTCTTATCCAGACAGGCTGGTCATATGGCCTCATTTTTATCAGGTCAAAGTTTTGACTCCATGGCTGCATGTATAAGGGATAATCATTCATGAACCACATGTTGCCTTATGTGAGCCATATCTTTGCTTCTTCATTTGCAAAAGCTACCAAAAAGAAACCTTTTCACAAAAACCTTGTATGGACTTTCATTTTCCATTGCTCCTTAATCCACCCCTTTATCGAAGCCCTATCAGGCGTAATTTTGATAAAGCAACAAATAAATGGATACTCCCCAAGAATAGTTGAATCTGATTTGATTTCCTCCGTGACATCGATTTCCAATAGATCTTCAATAGTACTATGATTAGGGATGCATTCCTCCACCGCAGTCCGACTCTCTTCTTCCCACTTTGCATTCCTCGCTTTCCTTTCCTTGCAATTTTTGGCTAGTCTTTTGTGAGTCGACCACTCCTCCTAGCCCTTACACCTGCTATTTGATTTTTTCCAAGGAGACGAAGATTGGTAATTCTGATTTTGGTTATGCTTCTAGGGTGAATCAGGTGGATCATGTCCTTTTCAAACCACTCTGAAGACATCCATTGGAACCATCAATTTAGGGGTATCGTGCCTCTTGTGTGCTGGTCCGTAATCGTCCCCATTCATATTTTCCTTCTGCCGATAAAATGGCTGACATTTGTCCACCCATCGCTCATCTACAAAAACCCATTGAGGCAGGTAACCATGTTGTGGCCAAATACATATTTTACCCTTTAACTATTTCTAACGTCCAACAAATGCCAATTTTAGTTGCCTGTGAAAGCGCATGCATATATAGAGCTAGGTTTATGGGTAGAGCAGGTGTTGTTATTTTAATGTAATTTATTTTGATATTAAAACCTTTATAAAAACATTAAAATGATAAAAAGTTAAACAAGTTTTTTAATACAAATATTATGTTCTTTATATTTAAAAGTAGGAGTTTCAGCTACAACAATAATCAAATAATTAAATATTTGTCTACATGACAAACATATAAGCAATTTTATGAATCAAAGTAGACTTAATTCTAAATTCACATAACAATCATTAAAAAATAATAAAATGTTCTAATGAACAAACTAACAATTATATGAGTAATTGTTTCTCGGTACACAAGAATAGAATTGGGTTTCTGGAGGTGAGTGTAGATGAAAAGACAGTTAAAATATGCTAATAAAAAAATAACAATTATTGGAGTAAGTGTTTCTCCATACCCAAAAGATTAGGATTAAAATCACTTTTTTGACATGAGTGTAGAGATGGAAAAACTCCGTACACAAAGGACAAAAATGCACTCTCTGGACATGAGTGTAGAGATGAAAAATTTCGTACACAAAGGACTAAAATGGAATTTTTGGACACGAGTGTAGAAATGGAAAAATTTCGTACACAAAGGACTAAAATAGTCTTTGTGGACATGAGTGTAGATAGAAAGAATTTAAATATTCAGTTTTTCATAGGTGAGTATAGATGGAAAAAAGGTTAAAATATTCTAATCTAACAATTATTTGAGTAACTGTTTCTCCATGCACAAAAGATTTGGATTAAAATGGACTTTGTGGACGTGAGTGTAGAGATTGAAAAGCTCGTACACAAAAATTAAAATTGAGTAACTGTTTATTCATACACAAAAGAATGGGATTAAAATTGACTTTCTAGACGTGAGTGTAAAGATGGAAAAACTCCGTAAAGATGGAAAGACTCCGTACACAAAGGAAAGGATTAAAATGACTTTATGGACGTGAGTGTAGATAGAAAAAAGTTAAACCTTTGGTTTTCGAGAGGTTGATATAGATGGAAAAAAAGTTAAAATATTCTAATGGAAAGCATTTAATAAAATTTAAAATCAATTGTATGTAGTGTTTTCTTACAACATCAAAAATAAGAAATTTGCAAGCATGAAAATATTAAAATAGATTGATGCAACACCTAAACTGTTATTTTTTCCCACCTTTTAAAATGTACATAATAATATTTGAAAAATCAATTATTTAGACAATTTTAATTTATATGCATACCAACAATCAATGAAACAAATAAAAATTACTATTAACCTCTAAATAAACCTCTATTTAAAAATTATAAAATGTTTAATATTAAAAATATTTGAGCACGCTCGAATCTGTGTTTTAGCCAATTGTACCCACCTGTGAAAGCGCAGTGCATCAACTTTTCCCGATTGAAATTTAGTCCCCGTATATGGTTATCAACAATAATTTTAGTAACAAATATAACCAAAAAAATTTACCATGAACTGTATGATATAATGCCTCAAATCAATCTATTAAATCTATTAATGTTTAGTTAAGGCTTTAGAAATATTAAAGAAAATGCAATTGGAGGTGACCTCAAAGAAATGTACGCAAAACGTGGAAGCATGGACAAGGCATGCTAATTTTTTGACAAAGTTTAGAAATGGGTTTGTAAAATCTTTCAAGCAACTACAAAGCCATTTATTCAACACTTCCTGCCCATGTCAAAGTTGGAGCTTTGGAAAAGGGTATGAACATTCATCAAAGCATGATAGAAATAATGTTTTTTGAAAAGGCTTTATAAACTTTCAAGAAAATGCAATTTCAAACAAAGACATGTAGTTTGAAATCTACAAATTTGAAAATTTCACATTTCACATTTAGGGTTTAAAAATTTCTGAAACAAATGCAGTTTGAAATCTACGAAATTCGAAGTTAACCAACCTGCTGAGCTATGGAGGTCAAGTTGATGAACTGTGGCTTGAGCTAGTGCATGTTTTTCCCCTAGGAGTTTTTTTTTTTTTTGTTTAGTTCCTTGTTCACATTTGGGTTCGTCGTTCGTCGCATGCAAAAAACAAAGAAAACGTATAATGCAACAGTGACAATTTCATTTACTTTTTATGCCCTATTTAAAGGGGTTCGGTTGAACACCCATTCGATCGAACCCCATAAAATATTAATTTTTTATTCATATGGTTGGTGGTTCGGTCAAACATGTGGTTCGACCAAACCCTTGTGTTCGATCGAACACCAAAGCTGGTTCGGGCGAACGAGAGAGTTTAGCCGAACCCCTTGACATTGTGGAAACACAAAAAAAAAAAATTATTTCCTCAAAAACTTTTTAAACCACTATTGTGGATTAACCCTCCTTCAAGTTCAGAATGGGTGGAATTGGAAAGAAGTCGATTTGGTTCACCTGACTTCTCAGATAGGTTTTGAACCAGGATGAGGAGATCTAATGGACATAAGTGTTATCCCCATGCATGGAGGCTACAAGTAGAAGGTGGGAGTAGTTTTACTACCCCTCATCATCTGCACGACTCTGGTTCTCAAAGGGGATAGGAACATTTTGTATCTTCATGGCTCCCATTTCCCTAGTTTGATTTGGCCCCCTCTCTCCATTCATTTATTTTCAGAGCGACGAGGGTATGGTTGACTCGACAAGTCCCATGTGTTTATTTTTAGAGCTCATGGTTGACCTAGCAAGTTCCATTTATTTTCAGAGATACATGTATGACATTTATGTTTTCAAGTTTTCACTAGCGGTCCAGTAGAAGCTTGGCGCTTGCACTTACATTTGTATTTGTACTAGATGTAATAATGTGACATTGTAATGCAGTTGTAATAAAATGAATGGTTGTGCTATTAATGTGACATTGGAATTCATTTTATTAATTCCTTTGCAAGTTAAGTGCTATTAATGGTTGTGCAATGTGCTATTAATGTGACATTGTAATTCATTTGATTAAGGCCTTTGAAATGTTAAGTTTCTAGCCCCTTGGCCTTGATGTCAATCCTAGTGCATTAAAATTTAAAGAAAATTTAAAGAAAATTTAAAACACATGTTTTATGTTTATTATTTATATCATAAATTACTCAACTATTTCTTGCTAGTGATTATGAAGCAATGGATGAAATGGAGAAAAATTCTTTCTTAAATAGAATAGTTCAAGATAGAAACAAATTGAAAGGTGATCATAAGCCTCCTTATGATTTGGATATTTTTAAACCATGGGTTCAGGATACTATTTCCATGCTAGCATTTTTCCTTGGACTAGATAGCAATTTGGAAGTGGGTGCATGCCTCCTTGAAATGGTGTATAATATCCATTATGGTGTTCCACATGCCAAATATAATTTTATTGAGCATGTTGTAGAATCCATGCATAAACTTTTTTTAATGATTAAAGGAGGTTTCATCAAGACATTTAGGTTCACAATCTACTTGTTCTTATCTTTTTCTATTGAAATTCAGAGGAATGTTTCAAACCAACAAGCTTCATATTCTTCCCTATGGTAATAGTAATCCTGAGCAAAATAAAATGGCTCCAATATATGAATGGACCACTGTTATAAGGTTGCATGATTCTCAAAGGAACTACAGTCATTTTGTAGACTAATTTTTGGCTCCATTGCATCAAGCAATTACAAATACTCCAATGCATAGATTTCCTAGAAACTGAATTCAACTAGGAAAAGAAATACAATTGGCTGATTGGTACTTATTGGAAGAATACATTGTGCTAAGATTTTATGGATCTGAAGTACAACCATACAAAATTCCAATACATATGACAAAAAAGGGTTTTTGCTTTTGAATATGTAAGGTAGATGCAGAGTACTGATGAAAGACACTTTACTAGTCAGGGGAAGAAGACATTATTTCCTTCTTTACCTTTTTCATGTGGAGGGATTACATTTGAGAGAAAATAATTTAGTGTAGCACATGATCTTTTGAATTTTTTTGATTTTGATGCTATTTGTCACTAGAAGTATGATCCATGTGACACCATTAAATCAATGATTGTGCTCAATAAGAATGTTGGAAGTAGAATTCAACATCAAAGTAAACCCTTGCTTGAAAACTTGAGAAACAAGGATTCTTGGGATGAGGTCAAAGGAGCAATGGAGAAAAGTGTTGCTGAGAATGGTATTTCTTTTGAACAATTGTTAGTAGAAATTATGGCATTGCATTGAAAGACAATAAGGAGGTAAAAGAAAATTTATGAAAAAAGTCGTAAACCATCTAGTAGAGTAAAAATGCCAGATTCTCTAAAGAAGAAAGTTATAGAAAAAAATTGGTCACGATAAAAAAATTATCGCCTTTTGGTCTATGAGGAAGGACCTAGGTGATCCAAGAGATCTTGTAGTGTATGGAGATAACGAAGAAGATCTTGAGTTTAGAGAATTATGGAATATAGAGCCTCCAAATGAACAAGAAGATGAGGAAAGTGATGATGATAGGCAAGAAGAAAGCCATGTCAATTTCAAACTTGGTTTAAGTGAGGCCACAAAAGAAGCATTTACTATAGGAGTAGCCATAGCTGAAAAAATGGGTTATGAAGGCTGTCCTTTGCAGTCCCAAAGACAAGGCCCTTGGATGGTAATAGATGTAGAGCATAGAAAACTAGTTGATCAATATGGCCTTGGTTTTGGAGGTGAAAAAGTAGACCTAGGGTATATAGCTCAATTTGTTAGAGCTTCAAGTTCAAATCCTCATACTCATGGTCAGACACAATCACAACTAGGACATGACCATGGTGGAGGGCTTAATGCAACAGGCATTGCCTCTGCTGGCGATGGTATGGGTAGTAGTACTAGTAGTGGTAAACATGTGCTACAACATCAAATTACACACGAGTGGACAACACAATATACCACAGAAGCACCAAGCGATCAAGGTATACAGAAGAGGCAAAGTATTTTGACAGGTCCAACTCCAAGTAACACTACTAGTGGATCCACCACAAAGGAGTTATTTCTAGGCACCCCCCCAATGCCAATTAGTCTAGCTGTGACATCATTAGAAACTACAAGTACTCCTATTCCTTCACCATTCAAGCATTCCATTGTTCCTGCATCCCTGGGTTTTGATTACATTAAAGATTTTAAAAAGAAATCAGAATTGAATAAAACAAACGGTCACCGTATATTTTATATTTAATCTGTGCCCTAGAAAAACCCTAATATACCTAACATGGAGAAATAGCTTTCGTAAGTGCATTTACTTTGGGAATCCGAGTCCTCCGTCCATGCTCCCACTTTCCTCGATATTTGGAGGAAACTTCATCGGAAAATGAAACCGCTTCAAACAAGTTTCCGGTAAGACTAAATTACGATCAAATTAATCCTATGGGACGATGGTTTGCTAGTTTGATGGGTAGAGCGGGTGCTGGTATTTTAATGTAATTTATTTTGATATTAAAATGTTCATAAAAAATTAAAATGATAAAAGTTAAACAATTTTTTTTAATACAAATATTATGTTCTTTTTATTTAAAAGTAGGAGTTTCAGCTACAACAATAATCAAATAATTAAATATTTGTCCACACGACAAACATACAAGCAATTTTATGAATCAAAATAGACTTAATTCTAAATTCACATAACAATCATTCAAAAATAATAAAATCTTATAATCAACAAAATAACAATTATATGAGTAATTGTTTCTGGGTACACAAGAATAGAATTGGGTTTCTCGAGGTGAGTGTAGATGAAAAAACAGTTAAAACATGCTAATAAAAAAAAAACAATTATTGGAGTAATTGTTTCTCCATACACAAAAGATTAGGATTAAAATCACTTTCTGGACACGAGTGTAGAGATGGAAAAACTCCCTACACAAAGGACTAAAATCGACTTTTTGGATATGAGTGTAGAGATGGGAAAATTCCACACACAAAGGACTAAAATGGACCTTTTGCACATGAGGGTAGAGATGGAAAAATTTCGTACACAAAGGACTAAAATGGTCTTTTTGCACATGAGTGTAGAGATGGAAAAAAGGTTAAAATATTCTAATCTAACAATTATTTGAGTAACTGTGTCTCCGTGCACAAAAGATTTGGATTAAAATGGACTTTCTCGACGTGAGTGTAGAGATGGAAAAGCTCCGTACACAAAGAATTAAAATTGAGTAGTTGTTTCTATTGATGGTGTTTTTATGCACTTCTCAACACAGCAATCGTAGATGCACTACCTCTCTTGAAAGACAATCTCCCACAATTGAATTGCAGAACACTATCCCAAGGTCTCTCGGGTGTCAGGTCATGACAATGCTAAGATACCTCAGTAGTTTGATGTGATTTGCTGGAATCACAAGGCGGCCTTACAGAAACACAAAGTATGGGCACAAAGCATGAAGTTGGATCTTCGAAAAAAGAGTTTTTAGCATGAAAGCAGTTATGTCTTGGCTGTAGGTTCAAACAGCAGTCTCAAACTCCATCTAATCGTTAGATTTGGCTTTATAAAGTGCAATGAACCTTGGTGTTGTTCAGTTTCTAAAGAAAGTGGAAAAAGAGCGAAGGGGAAGAAAAGTTCCTAAGCCTAAAGCTTGCTGCGAACAGTAATAATGGAGTCCCTGCAATGGACAATTCCTTCAAAACAATACCCCACTTAACCAGGGATTTCACAGTATCATGGGAATCGTGCAATCTTCTAAGGGCTGCAGATTTTTATCCTTCATCCACCACATACATGCATGAACTAAAGATAAGTGTTTGAGGCAGCTTAAATCAGGTCCAGGCTAACTTTGCAAAGCTATCTACCTTCAGCAAACAGCAAAAAGTATGGACTAAGGGATCATCAACAAAGCAGGAATTTTCATGAACAGCCAACAGCATTCCTAAAATTACCCAAATAACATGAACAGCTAACTAAACAGCAAAGAGATCTAAGCTAACATCTAATATTGGAGAAATGAATCAATTAACATGAGAGAAAACAACGAAATGCACCAAGTCAATGCTATTTCTCATATATTTCAGCAGCATGTCTTTACAACAACTCAACTCTCACTTTTGCAAATGAGGGGAGTGCTCTATTTATAGTTTCCAAAAAACCAAATGAATGGCCAAGATTCATTTCCATTGTGTGGCCACGATTCATTACAAATTAGGGTTTCACCTACCCCCAAATAGATTTACAATTAAAAAACATCTTTTGTCTTTTCCCTATTTTGTCATCTAGTGGATGACACTATTTGCATTTTCGTCCTGTAGCTAATTGTTGTTTCTTTGGCTGTAGCTACTCTTCTGGGAAGTCTTCTTCCTTGGTCGGGCTGTCGGGTTGCTCCTCGGAGGCTGCGTGTTCAATATGCTTGAAGATTACGGCCTGGAGCTTATCGATCTCGAGGATCTCGCATCTCAACGCCTGGTAGCTCCATTCTTTGGCATTCTCTTCTAGCCGCTTCCAGTCCTCATCATATTTTGAGCCCTGATCTCTGAAAAGCTCTGATCTATCGAAGGCACGGGCAGCGAAACTCAGGAAGTCCGTTGTGATATCTCCGGCTGTCCCGTCCTTTATCCTTTCCTCAAAATACGACCTGACCTTTTCCGCATCTAATTGCACCGTGGGCATATCATGGCCCGTCATCAGCTTGAGGTACTCGGCGCATTCTGCTCTGATCTCCTTGATCCATGCGATATCTGGATCTATTCTGCTCTGGATCTGCTCCATCCTCTCTTTGCGGTTGATGAGGTCTCTGCGCCATATGTCCACCAACCAGTGATCTTCCTTCCTCAGTTCTAGCTTTTCCTCCCACGTGCTTTCTGGCATTCGAAGGATGGCCTCAACCTTCGGGAAGGCAGAGTCGTAGATCGCAGGGAAGTTGGTGCAGAGCTTCCTCGTGCCATCCAAGGACTGAATCAAGTCTAGGAACCTGTTGGCTATCTGCACAGCCAAGCCGATCCCTACGTTTCCGACCTTTGTAACCTGCTGGAACCAGTCCTCTGTGGTCTTTTCTAAGTTTTTTCTCCTCTCTAGCTTATCTATCTGCTCCCTGGAGAGTAGCTGTGGCGCGGCCGTGGAGGTAGTGGGGAGGTCGTCTATTGAAGACCACTGTTGGATGTAGTCGGTTAGGGCAGCAACCTGCGCCTTTAACTCGTCTTTGGTGATCTTATCCTGCTTAATCAGATGCACCACCGTGGCCACTGACTCCTCCAGATGTCCGACCTTTTGTTCCCTGGTGGCTGTCCCTAGGTCGATCGTGGAGATATTGTAGCTTACTCCAGCCTGGCCAACAGTTGGCGTTGCTACCTGTGCAGCCCGGGAGCCAGAAGCGTCCATGGTTATCCTGGAACGGACCTTAGGCTTCTTCTCCTTCTTCGTTGTGGCCAGAGATCGAGCCAAGATGGCCTCCAATCTTGACCTCGGGTCGCTCAGGACAGGAGTAGTCTTTTCAAGTTGCTTTTCTAGCCAATTGGGCATGGCGGATTGGTCCTTGGGTGTATCATGGCCGGCCTCACCTGTCTCAGTCAGGGGCAAGACTTCTGCCTCCTTTTCCTTTTCAAGCTCTTCCTCCTCCCTGGCAGCATCCTCCTCTTCGTCAGAGTCCTGATAGAACACGAGGCTTTTGACGGGCGCCTTGGTAGTCAATATCTGAGTGAGATCCTGTTCTTTTGCTGCCTCTTCTTCTTTCCTCTCCTTAGCAGCCTCGGGTTCGGGACTCCTTACAATGTGGGTCTCCGCCTCAGTGATATCCTTTTCGGGCTGCCCCTCTGGTGGCTGTCCCTCTTCACCACGTGGCGATGGTTCCGCTTCTTTTCCAACATCCTCATCAGAAATCTGAATAATTTTCCTGGCGCCCGAGCCATCCTCTCCATCCCCGCCCTCGGAGGAGCCCGTCTCTTCTTCCTCATAAGCGACTTCGTCAATGGTTCTATGCTCGTGCTCGGGTTGCTCGTAATAGTCATCGGCCTCCTCCTCCATAGGCCTCGAAGCCTCCTGTTCCAACTCCTCCATCTCCTTGGAAATCTGCATGGTGGCCTCCATGGCCGGCGGACCTGTTGGCGGTTGCGACGGCTGAGCTGTTGCGAGGGCTTGGGCGAGGGCAGCTTGGAGAGCAGGGTCCATTAAAAGCTGCGAGAGCTCGGGGGGAAGACTCTACAGGTGCCGTGTAATGGCCTCGGGCACGCTAGAAAGGGGAATAGGTGATGGTATTGTTGCCAGAGGCAGGGAGGTGATGGGTGACATGGCAGCAGCAGAGGAAGGGGAAGTGGTCATGCTCGAGGAAGAGTCAATATTGACTATAGACCCGGCTGGGGGCGAAGTGGCAAGGTGGACAGAAATGTCCACCGCTTGTGGGGATGAGGCGGCTGCGGCCTGAGAGGGGGGCAGCACACCAGTCGGGGGAGGAAGGAGCAATGGAGGCTGCGCCTCTGTTGTGACCACTGTCCTTTTAAGCTTCTTTGGAGACGAGCCTCCCGTATCCTTTGCTGCTTGTTCTTTGGGGCCCCCGGACTGTGCCGTTTCTGCCTCTTTTCTCTTCTAGGACCTGGTGATGGGGGGAGACTTGGAAGTCTCACCAGCTGATGGGGAGGCAGCAACGTCCTCCGTGGCGCTCGGCCCGCTTTTGAGTGCCTCGTATGTTAGAGTCACCCCCTGTTGCTCTAGTTGTGCCACCTGTCCATCAACCCACTCCTTGGTGTGAGCTATGATAGGCTGGGTGATGGTATCCAGGTCCTCGACCTCCTGCTCATCCCAGTCGATGGAGGGGATCGCCAGGTCGGCAACCGCAGGGTACCTCGGGTGCACCAGTGTGGATTCATCTTCCTCAAGCTGGTCCGGCACCGGAAATAGCTGCACTCTCCTTAAGAACTGCACCGTCATTCGCATGTAGTGTCTCTGGCGGACCTCCTTATCATCTCTACAATCTGCCCAGAAATCTTCAACATGGTATAGGTGGGCGTATGCCGGCCCCAGCGCTTTCCTGACGTGGCCGTGGGGGTCCATTCGTGGGCGAGCTGTGTACCACTCAAAGTTATACTCCTTGAGTTCCTTTTCTGAATTGCCGGCGCATTAAGATGTTTGCAGCCGATATTGGCCCTGGCCGAGGATCATGGGATAAGGGATCCCTGCTATGTGCTTCTGGCTAAAGACTGCCTGAATATGTTAGAGCTGCCGGGAAAGCTCCAGGAGAATAATCCTATCATTTGGGTATCTAGGCAGCTTGTTCGGCCGTTCCGTGAATCCCTGGGCACGGATGTAAGTGAACTTCGGGAACTAAATGTATAAAAAGGCATACTCCTTCAGGAGTGCCCTGGCGCTGTGAGATACCCTTCTCTCGAAGTCCCCGGCTATCAATCTGATAATATGGCCTATGAAGGCATCATTGATCCGGCGGTACTCCTTTTTGAAGTAGCGGTATTGTAGCTGAGGGTACCGGTCAAAAGGCTTAAGCCCTCGTTTGTGATCTCCATTCGGCACCATGAAGAGCCCACTATATTGCCTCTTATCCGCCAATGAGTACACCAGGTACGAGGTCATGTAAAATTTGTTGCTCTTCTTAACATTTACGAACTGCTCGTGGAAGCAGTTGTTGATGATACTCCCCCAGTCAAACGAGATCTTGGTTTCCACATCTTCATTTCCTCGTATGATCTGCTCAATGTAATAAGCCATCCACTCCTGGAAGTAGGCGGCTGCTGGGAGGCCCATGACTCTGCTTAGCATAGTCACCAAGTCGTGATAGTCCTCCTGAAAATCGCTTCGGAATAGCTCTTGGTGAACTTTTGCAGCGCTGCCCCGCTTCTCCTTCAACCAGTAAACGTTGATTGACTTCTTGATGTTCAATGGACTGGCATCCCATGCCACCTGACACTGCTCCAAAGTGGGGACTTGCATATGTGGGAATGTCGGAATATGGAATGTTTTTCTAATTCCTTCCGCAGACATGACGGCAAGGATATTCCCTTCTTTGTCTACGATTGTCCGGGTATCCGTCTGATAGGCTTCTCGGCAAGCCATCACCAATTCAGGTGCTATTAGAGACGGCGGGAAGCCAGCAGCTTTAGCGATTCCGCTTTGGCGTATCAATCGTGCATTCTTTGTCTTAGGGTCGACCTTGACCCTCTGGGTGAACTCATCTATGTCCACCTGGCCTATGTTGGTGTCCGAGATCTCTTTCCAATCAGTCGAGACCTTCGACTGAAGCGGTTCACCCTGAAACTGGAACTTCATTTGGTCCTTGTCGTCTCTCCCACGGGCAGCCCTTCCGGATTTCTTACCCTTGTCCTTTTCGGTAGAGGCCCCTGAAGTTCCTACAGTCGATTCCATATATCCTGCAGGCAAAGGGCGAAGTTAGCACAAGAAAACAACGAAAACGTTAATGTTAGTCCGTATTGCGAGCATATTATATAACCAACCATTCAAATGCATCATAAATTTAATTCCCTAACAATATTGATTTCACTTTAGGGCAAATGAGCAATCCGGGCCCGGAGGGCCGGACTTCCCTGGCAGGAATGCTGCCAGGAAGGGAAAACACGAGCGAAAGCTCCCGGAGACATCCGTCGGTCAGATTTTAATGTTCTAAGAGACCCATGATGAAGAATGGCCTGATTTAAGACGTGGGTCGAAGTTAGATTCTTGATTGGACTTGATTTGGATCGATTTGGGGAGCTCCGGGGGTTTCAGGCCGGAAGGCAGTCTGGCAAAGGAAGCCAGCGGCGGCGGACGTCAGGCGGAAGTCCGGCGGCAGAAGTCCGGAGGCCGGAACCCGAGAAGGCAAAGGTCGGCCGAAAACAAGTTTACCTTAACAGTTTTATACTGGACGGCATTTGGGGCACCGGGAGCCGGAGGCCGGGAGGCTACTAGTTGACGGCCGTCGTGTAATTTTGATCGTTTCGAACGGCGGCGGTGAGCAGACTACCGGAGTCTCTAAGACGATCTGCTAAGAGGGACAAAGCCGCACACTTTGTCGATGATTTGCACAGCGGCGGCGACAAGGGAACCGGGATCCGAGACACGGGGCGCCGCGAGGAGACAGCCGCCGGGAAATTTTATAAACGCACGAGCGACATCGACGGCGAAGGATGGACCGGGACCTGGAAGGCGGGCCGACGAGCCCCGACGGCCGCCGCAAGATGTTGCCCTGGTTAAAATGGCGGCGGCGAAAGGGACCACGGGGCCCGGGGTTCGGAGGGACAGAGGACGCCGGCCGCCGCGAAATTTCACACAGCCGGGCGACGGGCGACGGGCCGTAACGTGACCCTCGAGGTTGTGCCGGACCGGCGCCGAGAGTAAAGCTTGGCCGTGAGGATTCGCTGAGAACGCCACGGGAGTTCCTCGGGGCGAACTCGGGACGCGCTTCGCCCAAGGCTGCGGGACGCAGTAGCGGTGGGAGCCACGGGAGATTTTGAAGTTTAAAACTACTTAATCCATGCGTATTCGAGATCGAAACCGAGGTTCTGCCCGAAAAAGGACGGACTCATTTTATTCATGGCTCGATCTTGACGGGCGACGCGGGAGGGTCTTGCCCGGCGGCATTCTCGGCCTCGGTATTAAGAACACCGCGACACGGATAAGTCTTGGGAGACAAAAATGGCGATTCCGATGGCCCTCGGCAAATTCGAACACATGGGTTTTGGGCGCGCCACGGGGGTGTTCTTTTTAGACCAATTTAATTTTGTTCTTGAATTCAGTTAATTCCTCAAAATGATTGAAAATGACGGGAGAGCGAACGAGGACGGCCTACCTCCAACTCGCTAAGCGGGACGATGATGGGATGCACCGGCAGAGTTGATGGAACGATGCTGGGGTCGATGATCGTGATGGTGCAGTTTGCAGCGGGCTCCAATTCGGTCGCTGCTCCAATCCACTAAAATTCACAAGTTAAAATGACAGTGGCGGGCCTCGGTTTATATACCCCATCGGGCATTAATGGTCGTAATTAATGCCTCATACGTCTGTGCCAAAAGTCGGTGAGATTCAAATTCGAGTCGGCGGCGGCGACAAGGGCTTTGGGATCCGGCGGGTGGGAGGCTACGCAACAACGACCGCCGCTAATACTTTAGGTGACCACGGACCACGGTGGCGACGAAAGGATCGGGGCCCGAAAGGCGGGGCGATGTGTAGAGTTCGCCGCCGAAGAAACTTTCGCACTTCGTTTGGACGGCGGCAGCGAACAACACCCCGGGGACCGAAGGGACAGAGGACGCCGGTCACCACGAAGGAATTCGCCGTCGTTTGATTTTGCACTTCGGCGACGGCGGCGGTGAACAAGACCCGGGAGCCCGAGGGACGGGCAGCCGATGGAGGATCGCCGTCGTGGACGGCGATCCTGGGACGAAAGTCTAGACTCGGACTTCCGGAGCCCGGGGCCTAAAGGAGTAGAGACCGGCCGAGAAACCCGCAAGGAAAATGAACGGCAAACGGTGGGGCGGGTTCCGAAGGGCGGAAAGATGCCCGAGAAACGCCGCCAGGGCGGCAAATGAAAAGGGGAAACCCGATAAGGGAACCCCGGAGGCTCGGGCTCGGAGGGGCCCAGAGCTGCCCCAAAGCCCGAACGGCCTAAGGAACCCACAAGGCCCCGGAGGGCACCAAAATTTAAAAGGGGAGCCACGGTCGATCTTAGGATGAAACTTTAGGGTAATACCGACCATGCAAAATGTCAAAAAGAGGGGCACGCAAAACGAGGCGGCCCCTACGTGACTCGACAAGGCAAAAGAAAAGAGGGTCCCCGTTCCCAACGGGGCGTGTGTGCTGAGGGCACAACATTCACCTCATTTGACTTCAGGTTGGCTGGAAAATTCAAAACCCTAATTTTTTGGACTTAGCCAAAATTTCAAGCTTAAACTCAATGACGGGCACAATCCCGGAAAGACAGACAGTAGAAAAGAGAGACAACGACAAAACGAACGAAAAGCAAAGCCAAAATTAGGGGGTCCCCATTTGCAATGGGGCGATGTGTGAAAAACGTCACAACACTTACCTTGCAAGAGAATGACTTGAGTGAGTTTGTGGAGTCCAGTGTTCCTGAACCTGAGGAGGAAGAAGAGAAGTTGCAGTGGAAGAAGAAAGATATCAAGTCAATGAAAATGTTGGTTGATTCCGTTAAGGATCATATCGTTCCTATTGTCTCGAAGTTGAAGACGGCAAGAGACATGTTTAAAACATTGGAAGAAATGTACAAAATCAACAATACCAGCCAGGCACTTGCACTGGAGCAACAACTACACCATGTGAAGATGGCGAAAGGAGAATCAGTGATTGCATACTTCATGAGGATTTCAGATTTGAGAGATCAGCTCTCGACAATTGGCCATATGGTTCACGACAAAGACTTGACCATGCTTGCTCTCAATGGTCTTCCTTTGTCTTGGGAATCCTACATTCAAGGAATCAGTGCAAGATCAAAAATGCCTAAGTTTGATCGTCTAAGGGCAAACTGCATTCAAGAAGAATCAAGGTTGGTGGCTAGAGGCGTTGGTCAAAGTTCAAAGAATGAAGATGTTCATGTTCTCGCCTCCCATGCTTCGAAGAAGAAAGGAAAAGATGGAAAGAAAGGTTTCTTCAAGAGGACTCGAGATAAGGGAAATGATGATGCTCCCGCTTCCAAGAAGAAGAGAGACATGTCCAAGATCCAATGCTTTAGATGTGACAAGTATGGTCACTTTGCTAAGCATTGTTCATCTAGACCTAAGCAACAAGCCATAGTTGCAGATGTTGATGATGCTTCTCCACAAAAGGATTCATGTGAATACTTGTTCTATTCGGCATTGTCAAGCAATGTACCTACAGATACCAACACTTGGCTGATCGACAATGGTGCTTCTCGACGCATCACTGGATTTAAGGAGCACTTATCAAGTTTGGTGGAGAAAGATTCTTCCGAACAAGTCATTATCGGAGATGATGCTGGCTACTCTGTGAAAGGGATTGGGACCTCTACTCTTCATTTGGATTCCAGCATTACACTTTAGTTAAGAGATGTTCTTTATGTTCCAGGAATCAAGCGCAATCTCATCTCCATTTCAGCCCTAGAAGATAAAGGATATCAAGTTGCCTTCTCCAAAGGCAAAGTTCTTGTGTGGATGGAGAATTCCAGTTTCCAGGATGCTCAAGTAATTGGTGTTAGACATGAAAGCCTCTATAGGCTATGTACGCGTCCTCTACAGGCATTAGTTCATGATTCTTCAAGATTATGTGATCTTTGGCATCGAAGATTGGCTCATCTACACTTCCGAGCCTTACCTATCATGGAGAAGATGGTCACAGGACTTCCTAAGTTCAATCAGGAGCATGAAGGAACTTGCAAAGGATGTGCTATGGTGTTAGAAAGGTTCAAGGAGTTCAAAGCTCTAGTAGAGAATCTTTTCGGTAAAAGAATCAAGATCCTCAGATTTGATAATGGAGGAGAATACACCTCTAGCAGCTTTTGAAATTTTTGTGTTGATTCTGTGATTAAGAGGGAGTTTTGTGTCCCCTATAATCCTCAACAGAATGGTGTTGCAGAAAGAAAGAACAGGACGATCATGGAAGTAGCAAAAGCCATGATTCATGACCAGGATCTGCAAACCTTCTTATGGGCAGAAGCTTCTAGGACTGTAGTATATGTTCAAAATAGAAGTCCTCACAAGGTCTTGGAGAATATGACTCTGGAAGAGGCCTTTATAGGAAAGAAGCCAGAATTTAGTCATTTAAGGATCTTTGGATGTCCTGTCTATGTCCATGTTCCAAAGGAAAAGAGAACAAAGTTGGAGCCTTTTGGCAAGAAGGGAATATTTGTGGGCTACAGTGAGACATCAAAAGCCTACAGGATATATGTTCCAGGTCAGAAATTGATTGAGATCAGTAGAGATGTCACATTCAAGGAAGATGTTGCATTTAGAAGATCCAAGGGAACTCATGTGGAGATTGACACTGATGAATCTCCTCAGGATATGGAAGTTGACCATACTCCTGAGATTCAGAGGGAGACTTCAGAACCGAAGGAAGATGTTGATCCAGTTGAGCCCTTGGAACCTACTGATGGGCCTAGCGATATAGTGATTAGAAGAAAGAGACCTCTTTGGGCTAGGAAAACTATGCAAGAGGCTGAAAGGTTCACAGATCCTAGAGGTACATTCAGAGAAAGTAAGAGGCCACATAAGTTCTCCAGTTATGTTGCCTTGATGAGTCGGATTATTGAGTCTGAGCCTTCTAGTGTGGAGGAAGCTTCTAGTCAATAGGTTTGGAGAGATGCTATGTTAGAGGAGTACCAATCAATTCTCAAGAATGATGTTTGGGACATTGTTCCTAGACCCGAAGGCAAATCTGTGGTATCTTCGAAATGGCTCTTCAAGATCAAGCATGCAACTAATGGGAGCATTGAGAAGTACAAGGCAAGATTCGTGGCTCGAGGGTTCTCACAAAAAGAGGGAGTTGATTATGAAGAAACATTTGCTCTTGTTGCTCGCTACACTTCTGTTAGGACCATCATTTCCATTGCTGCATCTAGAGGATGGAAGATTCATAAAATAGATGTGAAGACAACTTTTCTAAATGGTGTGATCGAGGAAGAAGTTTATATCGAGCAACTTGATGGGTTCAAGGTACATGGGAAGGAGTCTCATGTTTGCAAGCTGAAGAAGGCCTTGTATGGTCTTAAGCAGGCTCCTCGTGCATGGTATGAAAGAATTGATCGTTACCTGTCAAGTTTCGGCTTCTTGAATAATGATGCTGACTCTAACCTGTACTTTAAGGTAATTGATGGTGAAGCATTGATTTTGGTTTTATATGTTGATGATTTGATTCTTACTGGAGAAGAGCACTTAATCATCAAATGTAAGAAAGAGTTGGCCTCTGAGTTTGAGATGAAAGACCTTGGACTTATGCACTACTTCCTTGGCTTAGAGGTCTGGCAGAAACCAGATGAGATGATTCTAAGTCAAGGGAAGTACACCATTGATATACTTAAGAGGTTTGGTATGATGGATTGCAAATCCATGTCTACACCTATGGAGACCAACCTACATAAATTGAAGGAGGTTGTAGCTAGTTCAAACTTGGTGGATCCTACAATGTACAGACAGCTGATTGGGTTCTTGATGTATCTAGTTAACACTAGACCAAATATTTGTTATGTTGTGAGTGCACTTAGTCAGTTCATGTGTGAACCGAGACATATACATCTTGTTGCAGCTAAACATATCCTGAGATACTTGCATGGCACAATTGGATATGGGTTGAGATATTCTTCAGATGCGGACTTGGAGCTGTATGGTTATACTAATTCTGATTGGGTAGGGAGTGTCACAGATCAGAAGAGCACCTCTAGATGTTGCTTCAGTTTGGGATCTGCTATGATTTCCTGGTGCAATAGGAAGCAGACATCTGTAGCATTGAATACAGCAGAGGCAGAATATATTGCAGCTTGTATGGCAGCTTGGGAAGCAGTGTGGCTTCGTAAGCTCCTTGCAGGATTATTTGGACAATCGATGGAGCCTACTATCATTCATTGTGATAACCAGAGTTGTGTGAAGCTTTATGTCAATCTTGTGTTTCATGACAAAACCAAGCATGTTGAGATAAAATACCACTATATCAGAGATATGGTATTGAGGAAGGCTATACAGTTGAGGTATATCAGCACTAATGAGCAGACGGCAGACATTCTCACCAAGCCTCTCTCCAGAATAAAGTTTGTTTACTTTCGAGATAAGCTTGGTATGGTGGAGAATCCACCTTAACTGAGAAAGAGTCTCAGTATCAGTGATCCTCTGTAATGAGTTCTTCTCAGTGAGAGAAGTTTGAGGTGAAATCCCTTGACTAACGAGTTCTTCTCTGTGAGAGAAGTTTGAGGTGTAATCCCTTGATTAATGAGTTCTTCTCGATAAGAGAAGTTCGAGGTGAAATTCCTTGATTCACCCTTTGAGAGAGTCATGGTGGATGTCATGTGTGTGACTCCATGACAGCATCGCGAGAGAGAGTCCGTGATGATTTTCTTGTACTTGTGTTTTCACCCTCTGGGAGAGCCATGGTGAAAGTTATGTTGAGGTGACAACATCACGCAAGTGATGAACACTTGTACATACCATACATGGTTGTAGCCATTATGGTTGATATCATGTTGAGGTGATATCTGATATCACGATGAGGTGATATTCTTCTTTTCACTTATGGTTGTAGCCATAGTGGTCGACATCACAATGAGGTGATATGTCCTATGCAGCTAGAAGTATACTCCCTAGCTGAGAGGGAGTGTTGATGTTAACATGCAGCGTCAAAAGTATTCTTCCAGCGATTTCCTTATTTGCAATAAATTAAATAATAGCCTCAGACTATTTGATTTATTAAGACACAAGAGGCATGATTTTTGTAAAGACACATCTATTTGTTAAGCAAACAATTATATAATGAAGAGACACGATTTTCTATCAAGGCCGACCTTGATACAAAGAGGTGCGAATTTCAAGAGAGACGTCTTATTGTTAAAATGCAATTTTGGCCGACATGGTGCCTTGAAGAGTCACATCCTCTCCTCTAGTTTTTATATATATTCGATGGCATTCTCATTGTTCACAATCATATATTCAAGTTCAGTTCGATACCATTCATTGAAGTCAAAGTGCAAATCATCTAGAAGTGAAAGCGAATTCTATAGGAGAGTACATTGTTTGAGGCTGAGTTCTATCAGCATTATAGTTTTGTGTTGCATCACTCTTTGGTGCATGTTTTTGGGCTTGCATATTGGCCTCTTGTAAGGAGATCATTTTTGTGACAATTCAATTTATAAGTGATAAATTGTTGTTGGGTTTTTCTCCCTCAAGAGGAGGGTTTTCCCAGGGTATCTGCTGTGTTATTGCATCTGATTTAAATTATTTTTTTGTGCATTAATCTGATCATTAAATTTAACGTCAGCTATCTTATTTTCTTGCTAAGCACTTTGTAATTCCCACGATTGTGGAAGAGACTGGCCTTGCTCCAGTCTTTCATTTTTGCATTTACTTTCCTGTACTGCCTGCTGAAAAGTGGAAGAGGCCAGCAAACCGCATAGTTACTTTCTGTAATGCATTGTAACATCATATTGCTCATCGGCTGAGCTGTCGCCAAGTTCACAGACCCCCAACGCCATGTGTGAGCCCCTCACCCATCTCGGGTTTTAGGGCCCACTTCTTGGGTTGGGTTACTTTTCAGTACTGTTTTCAGTTTGAGCTCTAACGACCCTCAGCACCATGTGCAACCCCCTCACCCACATCGGGTTTTAGGACCCACGTCTTGGGTTGAGTTACTTCAGCATCGTTTTGGGTTTGAGCTAACCTTAACGGGTGCTTGTTGCATTGTAATTGCTATAAAAAAATTGAAAAAAATTGGGTCAACTCATTACAATGGTATCAGAGCCATGATTCTGCCATCCTGTGCCCAACAGTGTCAGTAGACAAATGAGTGACAAAGCCCATAGATACTACACCAAAAGTCAGGCAAGAGATCAGTCATAGTTTCCGTCAGTTCCAGAGGCAAACACATTTCCAGAGGCTTTGAGAGAGACTGGCAAAGTAGTAGATACCAGTAAAGTAGTTGAGAACATGTCAAATAATCCTTGGCAGACCATGGAAGAAAGAGAAAACATAATGGAGAAGAAGTTTGATGGGATGATTGACATGATGTCACGGTTGCTTGCAAGAATGGATCAACAAGTTACTCAGAATCCACCCCACCAAAACAATGCTATAGGAGAAAATAGTGGTGTCAATGGAAACAATGGCAATGGGAGAGACAGGACTATTGGCCAGCATGAGGCCACCTCTAGAGGATCCGCCTCTAGGCCACTCTTTCCTACATTCACTCAGAGGGAAAAACCACAAGTTGAGGCTGCAATTCCTTTTGCAGATGATGCCAGACAAGCCTACATGGAATATGCCACCTTACCCCTTGATCTTAGAGACCAATGGTCCTTTGATCAATTCTTGAATCATAGGAACAAAAGAAATGGTGGAAGAACTGAGAACCGAACCCCTATGGCTCCTAGAAGTAACTATCAGCAAGCCCTTGGGAAGGTGTCCTTGGCTCACTTTGATGGAAGTGATAAGTGGTCAACAAGGTTGTGGGTTCAGAAGTTGGACAACTAGCTCTCGTTAAGGCATATGCCTGAAAAAGATGCCATAAAGTTTGCAACGTTGCATTTGGAAGGAGCTACCCATGAGTGGCGGTACCATGGTTTGCTCACACTTGGCCACAACCTCATTCGAATCTATGATGAGTTCACCAACGAGCTGATTGAGAGGTTTGACACTAAGGATCCTAAAGTGAGGTTTCGCGAGCTTGCACATTTGAAGCAGCATGGCTCCTTGGATGCATACATAGCTGATTTCCAAAGGCTTTCCGTGATGGTGCCCAACATCACTGAAAGAAGATTGGTAGTGTTGTTTTCCGAAGGTTTAGTAGAACCTTTGAAAGGGTGGGTTAAGGCTTTCGACCCACCAAGTCTTGAAGAAGCCATCAAGAAGGCTAGGAGTATGGAGTTGTTAGCCCCTAGGCCAAAATTTCCGCCTAAGCCTTTTGCTCACAAGAAAGATAAGAGGCACTCTTCAAATCAGCATAAAAGATTCCCTTCAAGGATGGATGATGAGCTTCATGAGAAGCTTAGAAAAGAGGGAAAATGTTACACATGCAAATAACCATGGACTAAAGGACATAGATGCTATGGACGTGGTCATTCTAACCATATGGAGGCCTATTTTGATTTTGGATCAGAATCTGATCACTCGGAGCAGCAGTCTGATTTTGTTGAAAGTGAGGAAGAAAAGGATCCAGAAGAGGCCGAGGATGAGCAAGGAGGAGGGGGCACATTTGCCCAACTCTTTAGTTTTCAAAAGCATGAATCATTCAAGGTCTGTGGCATGATTGGGAAGCATCGTATCATTGCCTTGATAGATACTGGAGCAACGCACAACTTCATTGATGAAGGGGTGGTCGCAAAGAGAGGACTCGAGACTGAAGAGTTCGAAAGATTCAAAGTCATGGTGGTTGATGGCTTTCACATTTCATGCACTCACAAGGTTTCCAACATGTCTTTGCAATTGTGTAACCATGAAGTTAAAGATGACTTCTATGTTGTAAGCATCGGAGATACGAATGTTGTTCTTGGCATTCAATGGCTGCGTTCTCTTGGAGAAATCTCTCTAAATCTGCAAACAATGGAGCTCAAGTTTCAATCCAATGGGAAGAAGGTGGTGTTAAGAGGGATGTCCAATGGTGGTCCTCGAATTGTGTCATTCAAAAGAATGGAGAGGCTGATTCGGCATGATCAAGTTGAATGGGTTGCAGAATGTATGGTTCTTCCAACTAGTCCAGTGGAAACAAAGAGGGACTATCCTCCAGATATTCAGTCCTTGCTCACCAAGAAGAGTAACGTGTTTGTTGATCTACCTCCTGGGCCGCCTCCTTAAAGGGGAGCTGAGCATGTCATTGAACTCAAAGATGGGGCCAAGCCAGTTATCACAACACCCTATCGATATCCTAAGAAGTAAAAAGATGAGATTGAGAAGAACATAAGAGAACTCTTGGAGATGGGCTTCATTCGTCCAAGCAAGAGCCACTTTGCTTCAACCGTTGTTCTTGTGAAGAATAAGGATGGCACCATCCGCATGTGTGTGGATTATCATGCCTTGAATCAAAGCACAATCAAGAACCGGTACCCCATTCCCAAGATAGATGAGCTAATTGATGAGCTACATGGTGCCAAGTTGTTTTCAAAAATTGATTTGAGATCGAGCTACTATCAAATTCGAATGAGGGGATCAGATGTTGAGAAGACGACATTTCGATGCCACTATGGACACTTTGAGTTTTTAGTCATGCCATTTGGGTTGACTAATGCTCCTCCCACTTTCCAGTCTTGTATGAATCGAGTCTTTCAGAAACAGTTGAGGAAGTTTGTGTTGATCTTCTTTGATGATATCCTCATCTTCAACAAGACGTGGGAAGAACATCTCAAGCACTTGGAGGAAGTGCTTACCATCTTGGAATTAGAAAGCTTGTTTGCCAAAGAATCCAAATGTGAATTTGGAATGAAGGAGTTGCTCTAGCTTGGTCACATAATCAGTGCTGAAGGGGTGAAGGTTGATCAAGAAAAGATCAAGGCGATAGTTGATTGGCCACCTCCAGAGAACTTGACTCATTTGAAGGGATTCTTGGGTCTTTGTGGCTTTTACAGAAGGTTTGTGAAGGGCTACTCTCAAAGTGTTTCTCCTCTTACTGACCTCACTAAAAAGGGAGCTTTCTTTTGGTCAGAAAAGGCACAAAGTGTTTTTGATAAGTTCAAGAAGATCATGAGTTCTTGTTCGGTTTTGGCCATACCGGATTTTTCCAAGCCTTTCGAGCTACAATGTGATGCATCAGGAGAAGGTGTTGGTGTTGTTTTGATGCAAGATAAGCATCCCATTGTGTTTGAAAGCAAAAAATTAAGAAGTGTTGAAAGGACTTACTCCATCTATGACAAAGAAATGCTTGCAATCATGCATGCATTAGCTAAGTTCAAACAATATTTGGTGGGGAGCAAGTTTGTTGTCAAGACTAATCACAATAGCCTCAAGCACTTCATGCATCAAAAGGACTTGAACGAAAGGCAACAAAAGTGGGTGAGTAAGCTTCAAGCTTATGATTTTTACATTAGGTATGTCAAAGGGAAAAACAACATTGTGGCGGATGCTCTATCTAGGAGGCCTCATTTGAGCTCATTGTGTGAGCTTATTGTTGATTGGAAGGAGTTGTTGCTTGCTGATTATACCAAAGATCAGTTTACAACCAGCATCATTGAAGGTACTTTTCATGATGAAAGGTACAAAGTGGTTGATGGATTGATACACTAAAAAAGAAGGATCTTTTTGGTGGCTGATTCTAAGCTCAAAAAGAAGATTTTGATGACATTCCATGACATCCCACTTGCGGGTCATCAAGGTTATTTTAAGACATATGGGCAGATTCGAGAAAGGTTTCCTTGGAAAGGGCTGAAAGAAGAAATCCAACGCTACATCGAGTGTCACATTTTCCAAATGAACAAGAATGAGCATACTCTTCCAGCTGGGTTGCTGCAACCTCTTCCTATTCCCAATAAAAAATGGGAAAGCATATCGATGGACTTCATCACAGGGTTGCCCAAGACTCAAGGCAAAGACTGTATCTATGTCGTGGTGGATAGATTAACAAAGTTTGCTCATTTCTTTGCCATTACTAGTTCATTTTCAGTAGCTCAAGTTGCAAATTTGTTTTTTCATGAGGTGTTTCGATTGCATGGGTTGCCGAAAAACATTGTGAGTGATAGGGACAGCAAGTTCCTAAGCACCTTTTGGAAAGAGGTCTTCAGGATGAGTGGTACAGTGCTCACTCCAAGCACTAGTTATCACCCTCAAATTGATGGACAAACAGAGATTGTTAACAGGTGGTTGGAGGGCTATCTCAGAAACTATGTTTCAGAGCAGCAAAGAGCTTGGGTAAGATGGCTTCACCTAGGAGAGTATTGCTACAATTCATCCTTCCACATGTCAATAAGGATGTCTCCATTCATGGCTCTTTATGGTTATGAGGCTCCTAGCTTTGCTGATTTGGTGTTTGGTGAAAGCAAAGCCCCTCAAGCCAAGGATTTGTTGCAGCAAAGTCAAGATATTTTGGAGTCCTTGAAGAACAATCTTCAAATCGCACAAAATCAGTAGATGTACGTTGATTAGCAGCGTGTTGAGCGATCATTTGAGGTTGGAGACATGGTTTATCTTCGGCTTCAACCCTACAGACATTCTACTCACAAGAAGAGTGGAGCAAAGAAACTCAAACCACATTTCTATGGGCCATTCAGAGTCATTAGGAAGGTTGGAGCAGTGGCTTATGAGTTGGAGTTAACAGCAAGCAGCAAAGTTCACAATGTTTTCCATGTGTCTCATCTCAAAAAGGCACTTGGGCACAACGTTGTAGCTTCATCAGATTTGCCTCCATTGGATGAGGAGGGGCAGTTAGTTTTGACTCCTGAAGAGATCATTGATTCCAGAGAATGTTCGTTGAGGAGGACAATCAAAGAATATTTGGTGAAGTGGAAGGATTTGTCTTTGGAGGATGCAACTTGGGAGAATGAGGAGACTCTGTAGCATCCAGTCTTGTGATTGCTTGAGGGCAAGCAATCTTGGGGAGGGCGGACTGTAATGTCCCCTTCTCAGCAATTATCAATGCAGTTGACCGTTAGCCTATCAAGGAGGCCTGTAGGCTACTCAAAAGCGAAAATTAGGGTTTCCTATTTTCTAGGAGGTTGTTGCTGGAAGTTTGGAGTTTGGATTGCGGATTCTTTCTGGGTTTTCAGAGAGCTTCGCAATGGTAAAGCATGTATCTTGATCCGAGCAACTTTCTGAATTTACTATTTTTAGTAAATTCTATTTTTGGCAGTGGTCCAGTTGGCATCAGCTCAACAAGATTTCCTCTTCTGGCAATTCAGTGGGTAATGTTGATTTTGGCTCTTTGGTGCATATTTTGGAGAGATAAGTTATTTTAATTAAAATAATGTTATATTTTCATTTTAACCCCTTGGCCTAGCTTCATAACTTTAAGTTGTTCTGAAAAAAGGGTTTTGGAGGGTGGACGCCTCATCAGGAGGCTAATTAAAATGTTTCTAAGGCCAAAATTATTGCTTGAGGAAATGGACGCCAACTTTAATGGGAGCATTATTTTATTAAAAGAATTATTTTATTCTTGAAGAGGGACGCCACTTTGAGAGGGAAGTGAATCAACTTGGAAATTTGAATTGGTTTAACTTCTTGGTTTGGGCGCACCTTCTAGAGACTTTTGGAGATGCTTTTCAGAGCATATATAAGGAGGTCTCCGCTCTTCATTTGGTTATCTCTTGTCTTTAGTAATGTTATGCTACCAAAATGGTGAGTAAGTTGCTTCGAGGAATGCATACCTCCTAGTTTTGGCTTGACTTCTTGCTTGAAAGATAGCAACTAGTTGAGATATTATTGTTCTTAATCCTTGAGAGAAGATTGAGCACATTGTAGTTGAGTTTCTTGCATTTCTGTCAATTTTTGGAGTTACTGGTCTAGTATAGCTGATTGATGTTTTTGCTCATAGGTTATGAAATAAAAATTATCTTGTTTTGGGTATTTGCTAATTGAGTTTCCTTGCTTGAGGCGCCCCTTCTTGGTAATTTGTAGATTTTAATATTAAGAGATGGATTTATGGCATGAAATCACCCCTCTTGGAGAGTCGTACCTTCTGGAGCTTGCATTGGGCTTTGTGCAAAATAAAATAAGTCAATTTTGAGGGTGTTTAATCATTGGGATTTGGGCGCCACTATTGTTAGAAGCATTTGAATTTGTTATCAGATCTTTTGGGGGTGTTTAGAGAGTTTTGTGAGCATTTTAGTGAAGTTTCAGGTTGCTGGTCTGTGCATTTTCAGTCAATGTTCAGTCATATCAGATTGTAGGAGTTTGTCCTTTGAGTTGGGTTTGAGTCTAGGAAGTCTTGTTGAGCATTGGAGAGATATTATACATTATTGCAGCATTGATAGACTTCTAATTCCGTGTTCTTGGCAGGCATTTCTACCTCATTGTAAAGCTGAACAGTAGTACTGTCAGCTATCTTATTTTCTTGCTAAGCACTTTGTAATTCCCACGATTGTGTAAGAGACTGGCCTTGCTCCAGTCTTTCATTTCTGCATTTACTTTCCTATACTGCCCACTGAAAAGTGGAAGAGGCCGGCAAGCCGCCTAGTTACTTTTTGTAATGCATTGTAACATCATATTGCTGATCGGCTAAGCCGTCGCCAAGTTCATAGACCCCTAGTGCCATGTGCGAGCCCCTCACCCATCTCAGGTTTTAGGGCCCACTTCTTGGGTTGGGTTACTTTTCAGTACTGTTTTCAGTTTGAGCTCTAACGACCCTCAACACCATGTGCAAGCCCCTCACCCACATCGGGTTTTAGGGCCCACGTCTTGGGTTGAGTTACTTCAACATCGTTTTGGGTTTGAGCTAACCTTAACAGGTGCTTGTTGCATTGTAATTGCTATCAAAAATTTGAAAAAAATTGGGTCGGCTCATTACACGAGAATGCACATTAAGTCTTGGTTGCCTACCTCACCAAGTGTCACAAAATGGTTTTGGCCATAATAGCCAAAATCTTTCTCAGAATAACTCAGCAATGCAAAAGACAATATATTTTTTAGTTAGTCAAAAAGAAATCAAGTTAGAGTTAGGGTTAGTAAAAATAAGTTAAGCTTAGAGCTCAAATTAAGGGAAAATATGAAAAAAAAAATCTGCAAAAATCAAAATAATAACCAAAAATGCATTTTTTTACCAAAACTCAATTTGACCAATTAATATCAAAAAACTGCAACTTTTTAAAAAACAATTTGGCATTGGGGCTGAGTGTCAATTAATGGTATTTTTTCCCAATTTATATCATAATTACAAGACTCGTTAGGGCTCTCCCAAACTTGGCAATCCTTGAGTTAAGCAAACCAAACAAAGGCCTAAAGACTCATGATCCAAGTACCAAATGAGTCTAGTCAAACTCGCCAAGACTACCAAACTCATTGTGCCTCGACAAGTAGAATCGGCCAAGTCTATGAAAATTAGGGAAAGAAAAAGTATAAAAAATTGAAAATGCTCAAATGTAAAAGCATGAAAATCAAGCATTTTTTGAAAGGTTTGGAGGATGGTTGAAGCAATAGAATTATGAAAAATAGCACGTGTCATGATGGTCTGTGTGGTCTCAAAGGCTTTAAGTTGGGCTTGGTGATGAGGGCTCTACCCCTCAACCTTGCCCCATATTTCTATGAGGTCTCAAAGGACTTAATTTGGGCTTGGTGATGAGGGCTCTATCCCTCAACCTTGCCCCATATTGCAATAGGGAGTATGTCAAGAGTGTTGCCCCTCAACCCTTCTAGGGCATTACCCCCAAACCCCCACAAGGGGCACTGCCCCTTGACCCCGCTAGGGACACTACCCCCAAATCTCAACTCTATTTTTTTTTTTTTTAAATCTTTTTAGGCCATGTTGAATGGAAGAACAATTTTTTGTTCATTCAACTTTTTCCTAATCAAATTCCTAGTACATTTATACTTCTACTTTGCTAAGTCAAACCATATCCTAAGTAATTCTCCTAAGGCTATAGCAGCATCTGCAGACTTGTCTGAGATACAAGCACATGACTCCAAATAATGTTGGGTTGAGTGAGGGATACAAGCTCCTTTCTACCATACTTCATGACTCCATATTGTGATTTTTGTTTTTGATGCCATGGATATTATAATCCACGATATTTGTACTGCTGAAATGCTTGACAATATTTTTGTTTTTTAATTGTTGGTTCCTTCAATTAAAATCTGCTTTTATACTCATGTGGTTGATGTATACTTGTGTATGTGATCAAAGTAGCTTCTATTAGATTTTTTTATTGTATCTTTAAATTTATTTATTGAAGGTGCATGATAATAGTTTTAGATCCTTAAAAATCTATATATTTCATGGTTTTTCAATTTGTTGAGTCTAAGTGCCAAGTCCGAGTCTGGGTCAAAAATTAGCTTGTTGGGTCTGAGCCAAGTCCAAGTCTTGTAACTATGATTTATGCAAACATGGTTTTGGCTGCCCCACTAAAAAATCCTGAGTAGCTAAGTGACCCTTCAAAATATCTCATTCAAATCAAGGATGCATTTAAAAACTCCATAAGAACAAACCCCACCATATGCTGCTCAACCACTATAATAAAGTATTCATGATTTTTATTACTTCTCTCTAATATTTGTCATGTGTTCTTATAAGTTTATAACCATGCTTGTCATGTTTGAAGATAGATGAATATAGAGGTTTTAGAAGGCGCAACACAAACTTCAAAATCATATCCTCCTCCATCTATATATATAGTGTAAAACTATTTATCATGCCTTAGACAAAGTGTTTAATAAGTTTAATTACTGTTTCCAACAAACAACATTCTTTTTTCTTAATTTTTATGTGAAGTCAATATACCATGTTGTGTGAGGGTATTACAATTTTTTCCAATGTAAACTGTAAGTTATAGAAACATATATATTTATTTCTCAAATATCAAGACTTATTACAAGCACAACTAGTGACAAAATACTTACAGGTTTTCTTCTTCAATTTTTTCAGCAATGGATACTCCTTCCTGAGAAATAAAGGTCAAAATATCAGTTCCCTGATTCCCTCTGCTGTTCTGTTCAGATGAACCATATATGTTATCAGCTTGTAAACTCTGATTAAGTCCATCAGTACTTTTCTGTGACTGCTCAATTGCACAACCATGTGTGGATTTACTCTTGAGTATGCTTCGCGACTGGAGGTGTTCTCTTGTGTATACCTCTGAACATGAAGGCGCATCCATAGGTGTACAGAGTGAAGAAGAATGAGCTTCCTGCACCTGTGCATTTTCCAAATGTTCATCTGAATGGGCTCTAGGTATGACATGCTGGCCACGACCACCTGCTTGAATAGAGGAATGAACAAATTCAGGTCTAACATTCTCTTTTGAGGAATCTTCATTATGGGATTGACTAGTTTCCTGTTCACTGGCCTGACTTCTGACCACTGAATTGTTTTCAGCAACAATAGTAGAAGCACCTAGCTGTAATTTGTTTTGATTGGGGTCAAAAGCAACGTTTTGGGTAGCACCTGAATCGACTGATTGATCAATTGCCAAAACAACTCCTACTGGACCAATATCTTTCTTTGAAGGAGAAAAATTATTTTGAACTCCAATTGGACAGCTATCAGTTGACTGAGATTGTTGTGAACAAGATAAAATAAAATCTACTGGTCTTATTTTGTGCTGCTTCTTGCGAAATTCCATCTGATCTACTTTATCTATATCAAAAGGAAAATATCAGTCCAAATATCCGCATGCACTACTCATAAATCAAACATAAATAGGAACTATTTTCAGCTCAAGCTTGGGAATCTAAACATAACTTGGAACTTTTGATATAAGATTTAGAGAACAGTATTGCATTAAAAAATAACATTTAAATAGGTCTGCTATTTGCAACTAGAAAATCAACTAAAGCATGATACTATATAGAAATTATAGTCATTTCTATTGCAAGCGATATGAGATGGGCAGAGATATAATTTACCATGCTTACTAGTTTCCAGTTCCTGGGTAGATAGAACTTAGAAAAAATAAATACACATAATTACAGCATTCAGTTAGTGTGTCGAAATTATACAGTAGGTAGTAAAAGATATTTCTAAATGGTATATTATAATCATCGTATATAAGCTGTAATAAGAGAGAATCAACTTACAGTTATGATCCACAAATAGAGAAGGTTATGTAATAAGTATTGCATTATGATTCACGTAAACTCCTGACAGTTTCTTGTTGACATGGAGTACCATTGGACTTAGGCATGGCTATGACATTCAAGGCGAACTGAACATTCACTTATAGAATAAAAACCATTAGGATGCTTCAGAATTTTACATGATCTTAATATCATGTTCCATCTTATTATTTGATTGTGAAGACTACAGTAGTAGTTGAATTTTTTTAACATAAATCAGATCATATTCCACTTCTCCAAGACTCAATGAATGCCTCGCAAAAGATGATTAACAATCCAGCAAATATCTCAGGTATATGATCAATGAATTTTCAAATCAATGGGCTCTTAGTACTTAAGAAATGCTTCTATAGATCCTGTCAGATAAGTTGTTCCTCACAAAAAGTTGTGAGTTTAAGATAACTTTTCTGTCTTCTGAGTCACAGCTGGGATGAAAGAGCTCAGAAACAATAAGTTTCCAAGTCCAAATACTCTTCCAGTAGAGTTTGACAAGATGTTACGGTATTTGATATGGCCAATCTATCTAAAAATAATAAAATATGCTAAGAATCTATTAGGGGTGAATCATTATCCCATGAAGTTTTGCGGACGAGAGGACCATGGACCCAAATTTGAAGACAGTGAGGGTATGCCAGCTATATATATAATATATATCTATATATAAAACCCAGAGTATGGGGTCTAGGGATCCCCCAACAAGGTCGAGAAGCAGTGCCCCCCAATAGGGTTCTAGGGATAGTTCCCCCGGCAAGGTTGAGTGGCAGCACCCCTCACATGTTCCTTTTTGAGATGTAGGATGAGGTTGAGGAGTGAAGCACCCACCACCAAGCCAAATTAAGGCCTTCAAGACCACTCAGACCTTCATGGCGCATGCCATTTTTCATGTTTTATCAGTATGTTTTCTCCAAAAACAAGTCCTCATAATTTCTGACCAAACCTTCATTTTTCAAAGAACCAACATGAAGCTAGAGGTTCTGACCAATCTAAATGATAAGGGCTGTGCAGTTGAAGACGGGAATATCATCATTCTTGAATCTTTTTATCTACTTTCTTCTCTATTTCCTAGTAGACGAGTTTTTAGAAACTCCTTACAGCAGTCAGCAGAAACTCATAACCATTTATGAACATTTGATAACATTTACCACTGCCCTACCCTCACTACTTCCTCCACTCTCTACTAAGCCCAAGGTGTCAATAATGTACAAATTAAGAAATATTTGAACACCAACCTCCTAAAGTTAAGATAAAGGAGCATGCATCCGAGTAAACAAAAATAGTAACAGCTGTTTTAATAGTCTATTTTGCCTCCAATAACATTTAAATATTCCTTCTTTTTTCCAAGGTCAAGCATCTGTGCATGCCATCATGTTGTTGTATATTCAAAGCTTTGATACAAAATTCAAATCAAAATTGTTATCGTGAAAGAAATTGGGGGGACTCCCTGGCATTTCTGAGATGGTGGAGGAACTTCTTAGTGTCCCCAAGCCACCCTGGGAACTTCACGGCATCCCCAAAAGGGCAAGAAGTCCTGAAAATGTCCCCTGCTGCAGCAAGATGTCTCAAAACTATTTCCTCCTTGGTGGTGAGAATGGGGGGGCAATAAGGGTACATCATGTTCCCATCCCCACGTCCTAGGGGCATCCCCATTTTGGAAACATGCTGGTTTGAATGAGGGATGCATCCCCATGGAACTATGGAGTGAACCCTTGGTTGAGTTAGTTAATGCAGTTCTCATATAACTCATTCCAAAACAATCCAACAAGGTAAGCATAGGAGTATGCATGCTATTACTCCTCAATGCTTCATCAGAATCCTAGTCAAAGCTTTTGCTCAAAGATTGAAACTTTTTATTTCTTAGATAGTTAGGAGGAAACAAATAGGATTCAAAAAAGACAAGGTTATTTTTTATAATCTTATTAAATTGGCAAGGCTTATTGTCAAAGTGTGTTCTCTTCTAGAAAATAGAGTTTAGAAAGGGCTATGACAAAATGGAATCAAACTTCATACTGAATATATCAGATCGGCTTGGCTTTGGCTCTTTTTTTCACAGGCTTATAGCAGATCCCTTTTCACAGGGATCTGCATGTGTTAGTGTCAATGAATCTGTCTGATCTTGTTAACTGACAAAGATCTATTTGATAGGGTTGTCCCTTAGCCCCATATTGCTGTATGGTGGCAGCTAATGCCTTAGTTAGTTAGGTAATTAAGAGTTGAGGGGCAGGTTAAAGGAATTTACCTTTCAGGGGATAGCCAATCAATAAATATTCATCTAACAAATGATTCAGCTTTAACATTTGAGCTGACTCAACTCTCAACTGAGGGCATTATATGTTTTGTTTGGACATTTCTGAAGCAATTACAGAAGTGGTTAGAGAGAAAAAATAAGGAAGTTCAAATTGGTCAAAATGAACCTCTGAAGTGGACAATAAAAAATGGAAGCTTATAAAGCCAGGACAAATCATCCAGTATTTGGCTATTCCCTTTGGTACCCACTTGTCTATTTTGATCAATGGTAATGAATACTTTCTAGGTTGTATGCTCACCAAGAATATCCACAACCTTCCTTTGGCTAGGAAAATCAGAATTGTGGATAGAATTGTCACAACATGGTCTCTTTACTCTTCCTCTTATACTTTCCTTTACTGGGCAGATTAAAAAAAGGGAGAGAAAGTTCTTTATAGTTTTGTTAGAGCCAAAATAAGTAAAGATTTTAGAGATTAAGGTGACTTGTGTTTCCCTAATACAAGAACTCAAGGACCCTTTCTTGCAGGGAAATTATTTGTAAGAGTAGAGGCATGCCACTTGCAGATTTTAAGCCAGCTCAGAATTATGTCAACTCTCCTTACATTACACATTTGGGGACCTACATGGCTGTGATATAAGCTGCAATGCTATGGTATTTATGATTTCAAGATCAGATACACTTAAGCATATTTTGGAAGCTTGGCAGTTTGATAGTTGTTTTACATTAGTTGCATTCTGAGTACTACATGATGTTTCAGATTTAGCAAAATGCCAAAAAGCCTATATGGACATTCTACTCTGTGTGGTCAGCTTGGCCAAATTCCCTTCATTATTGGCCAAAGCCAAAGAAGGAGATGACTTTTCTATTGAGATCTTTAAATTATTGATCAAAGCCAATGCCATACATGAAATGAATTCATTCAAGCTTAAAATTAGATTAACCCAGACACATCTGCTTTTCAAAAGATTTCTAATATGAACCCTGTGAGTTACAACTTTTCAGATCAATTCCATACTGAAGAGATTGGAAGTGGAAGAAGTGGAAATTTTTTTGCAATTGTGCCCAAGGATTTGAATGACCAAGTGAGGCACATGTTTAGTATGACCATCTAAACAGGCAGTGAGATTTGAGAAATTGAATCTCAGCAAGTAAGACGTAAAACTATATGGAGGCACTTCAATGATCAATATTTCTGTGGCATACAATTAAGTTGGGAACTATAGTTTCAACAATAGAATCCCCATCCAGGTTTTAAGGTTTTGTGCTTGTTCATGAAGTATGTAGCTCTTTTCAAAGTCATGTTTTTCATTGTATACATTGCTAGACAAGGGTAAACTAAAATAGTTCAACCCGAACCAGTCTGGTCTGAGGACAAGTACGAAAAGATAGGTTAAACCGTTAAAGAGTGACCCACTATTTAACAAGAAGCTAATGAAGTTCAAAGCCACAGTGCCAATTTTTTATTATATATTTTAGCAAGGTCAATATAATATGCTTCTAGTATGGATAGACAAATTAATTTTCCAAATGGTCCATGGAGAAGCAGATTCCTAGAGCAGTAGCTGTTATTTCTTGAAATGATGGACAAACCAAACCTTCAATATTCAGAATTTATATCTTACATAACTCAGCATCTGTCCATACTCTATTTAATACTACAATACAAATGATGATTTACAGTAGAAGGTAGTCTCAAATGTACTATTTTGCTAAAGTTTTTAAAGAAATGCATGTTTACAGAGCATGCACATGAATGTTATGTCAGCATTTTCAAAAATAAAAACTGTATGGAATCCTGTGTTCTGTACAAGGATGATTTGCTAAGCGTGTTTGAATGCAGTTTCCTAGTACTAATTACAAATAATTAAGCAGTTCAGACAAGTACTTACAGATCATCGCCAATCTGTTTTACAGGTCACAAAAAATAAAAATAAACAAACATATCAGCACATCTGTCTCACCATTTATTTTGATGTCCTCACTACGTTCAAAAGACAGTATGTCTTTCCTTCCTCCTGCAATTCCCAAAGACTGAATTTTTGCCACACTTCCTGCACGATTGCTTAAATTAGACTCTCCTGATGTCTTAGCAGGAATCCTCTCCCTCACGCCAGAACCACCACTTTCAAACATGGGGGAACCTTTTGGATATTGTATTGACTTGGAATGCTTGTCCAGGTTATTCCATATAACACTAATTACTTCTCGACCAACTTTTTCTTTTTCCATTGCATATGCTACAGGGCTCTGAATGGCACTGGTTCCTGAAGAAGAGCTACGAAATTTATGTGATGGATCTGGAGCAAGTTGTAGCAAAGCAGCTGTCAACCATGTTGTTCGGTCATTTGATAATAAAAGCTGTTTCTCAGCCTCAGAAAGAGTTCTAAGAGCCTGTCGCAGCCTATTCATCTCTTCTTTAGATACTGCCAAAATTAATAAGTGGTTTCACTCAAATGTTAGAATTTAAGCACAACTTATACTTTCAAGTGTTAAATAAATGCAAAGAAGATATAACCATCTATCAGAATCAATATGCATGTCTTTCTAGATACGACCTCAGTGTCTTTAAGAACCACATTAAGAATATAGTTTTGAAAACAGATGTTATTCTTAGCACAAACAAAATAGTCATTTACTAATCACTTACATGTATGTTTGTGAAAAAACATTCTCTTGTGTCTTTCTTTATGTAACTTGTAACTGCCAGCAAGAATATCAGTTATTAATGTTGCTAATTGTGACATCAAAGCCAGCGGTTCCACCCCTGCCTCCATGAGCTCTCTCAAACTCTTCACCGTATTCACAGTGTCCGCAGACAAAGCCAAATCAAGTAAGTCTACCAACTTCTCATCTGGTATCAGCCCAACCTGAAAGGCAGCACAACTAGCTTGTTACAGATGCACTAGTTGTATAAAATCCTTCTTGCAAGCCAAACAATAAGTGGAAATTTTCAATTGATAATGCAAGCAGGTTGGCAGCTTTATCAAACACTCCGTCTACTTTATATTTGAAATGCTCACATTTATCCCAATTGCTGGAAACAAAAAAGAAAATTATTTATGTCATTGGTAATTGGCTTATACCTTGCCATTCATAAGAATTAAAGAGATGAATATGTGAATTTAATCATAAATTAATTGTATTCCATTTACTTTCAACTTCTCTGGTTTTTTTTCAAACAACATTGCTTAGTCAATATTGGAGATGTTGGATATCTCAGAAGGAAGCTTTCTCTCATAGGCGCAGAACTCTATCATGGGAGGCATCAAATTGAAGTTTTGATGTTTCCAGTCATGCACATTTGGTTCAACAGCAAAGCAGAGAAGCAGCTAACCATGCTTGTTAAAAATGGTAGTATAAGCAGCCCAATTACCATTCAACAATCAGCACCCAGAATCTAGGTTACATAGTAACTCTTGTACAAGATCTTTATGTAAATAAATCTCAGTGAGGGTCATCTTACCAACCACAATCTAATTTCACATATGGTACACAGAAGAATAAATTGCAAATGTACTGATTACTGAATAAATTAATCGTGCCGTTTTAGTTTTCTTGTTCTATGTACCTACACATGTGCACATAATATTTTATGCTATGTAATAAGCCATTTTTTTCACAAGCATATAGTTTTATAATGCAACAATGACCATACACCGATTTTGTATGTTCAGTTGATATGTTTGCAAGGACAATCACTTATTAAATATTTAAATATTTAGAAATAGTCACCATGTAGCTGCACTACGTGATACATTCATCTTATTTAGTTGTTTACTCTTATTTCATTTTATTATCAAAATTTACAAGATTTAAGCATGTCACACGTTCTTCTCCATGCTCCAAGAAATCTATTGCTTGTGCTCATGCATGCTTGTACATGGTTAAGAAATTTTCTGCTCATCTTGTGCATACTTTACAAAGCTTCTACATGTGGGTGCATATGTTAGCATTATCTTTCTTAGCAGTGTCCTGCTTGTGCACACTGCATATGTATTTTTGTTCTCTTGTATTCTCTATCATGTGCACCTCATATCAATATGGCAGCAGAGCCATCAATTTGGTTCAAATTCATCTTTGTATTTTACTCACTTGTTTGTGGTATTCTTTCTTAAGATGTTGTGGTGTAAGAATTCATCATTCAATCCCTAGTGCAGTATTGTCCAGAGAGGGTTTTCTCATTTCATTAAGAGAGACATGCCTTCAACTTTCAAATACTACCAAGCTGAGATCGAATTTCTATAAATGGTTTAAGCAGTCGAATTCCAAGAAATCACAAACAGAAAGTTACAATTATCATCACAAGCCCAGGAATGAGGAGAAATATTGTTTTAGAAGGAGATGTGATAAGTTGATAACTTCTGCCTTACTCATCGTTTCTATATCTTATTAATTTTTATGAGCAAGTCTTGTAAATCATCAACTCTTGTCTAAATAGTTTCCTTTACCCCAAAATATGAAAGAGCTGATTGAGTTGTTGGATTAGTAGTACTGCTTTGTCATAAAAAGCACTGTAGCACTGAGACTATACTGCAGATAATCAATGTCTTCTCAAGGGTTACCTCTTTCTTGGTATGCATCTTCCCTATAGTCACTCATGTAAATTATAGTTCAGCAATTGCATGATACATTCAACATGTTTCATTTTGCTTCTTGACATAAGAGCCGAAATGCATTTTATTGTTTCAAGAATCAACTCATTGAGAGCATGAATCATAAACTTAGAGAAGAGGCTGTAATGTTATTTTTCCTTATAATTTCTTCCAAATTTGAAGCTGTAAAAGCCCACGTCAACTTTCAAGACTAAAAAATTTATGGATGTCTGGATATAAGGAAGACTATTCTTTTAGGCATATATTATAGTGATTGGAAATACTTATCCTTTGTACCTAAAAATGTGTTTAAAAAATATTTTGTGAATTGGAAATCCTATGGATACTTGAGAATGCATCAATTATCAGATAAGGACAATAAACAACCAAAAAGAAAGAAACAGCTCTACTTCAAGTTGGCATTGCATTTTTCAATTCTTATCCAAGTTTAACAGAAGGATGACTTCTAAGAAACATAGGATAGGTTATTCTTTGACACGATTCCTTTGCTGACCATTGCAATAATATTATAATAGTAAAGTAGATAATTGGAGGATTACACATACTTACAAGCTCCTGAACCAAGGACAGAGATATCCTTTGCCCCAAAAGACTCAACTGATCAAGTGTCATTTCAGCATCCCGCATGGATCCATTTGACCTTGATGCTATGAGATTTAACACTTCATTGTCAATTTCTAAATCCTCCTGTAAGGCAATCATCTGCAACTTATTCACAATATCAATTTCCTTCAATTTTGGAAACAAATATTTCTGGCACCTGGAGAGAATGGCATGAGGTATATGGTCTAGTTTTGATGTAATTAGAATAAAAACTGTATTCCAAGGAACCTCATCGAGGACTTTATAAAGTGCATTCCATTCATCACTGGTCAAAATGTCACAATCATCAATTATAAACACTCCATAGCGAGATAATTGAGGACGCATAACCACATTATTAAGGGAACTCTGAAAACAATCATAGCCAAGTGTTCCAACACCACCAATTTCCTTTACATGTGAATTCCTTCCAAGACTCTGAGCTAAACATGAATGACACTGTCCACAAGGGTGAGACTGATCCAGAGAATGACAATTCATGGCTGCTGCAAATATTCTAGCACATGAAGTTTTACCTGTTCCATGAGGCCCATGGAACACATAAATTGGGGCAATTTTTCCTTTGACTACAGCATTGATAAGAGCCTGAATTATCAAATTTTGCCCTATCAACTCTCTAAAAGTCTTGGGAGCATACTTCTGAGACAAGCTCTGATTCCTTTCTTCATGTTTAGAAGAACCACCACCCTTTGTATTTCGTCCATGTCCAATATTACCTGTCGATCTGGTTTCTGAATCTAAATCATTGTTTTGTCTTGCATGTATTTGGTGGTCAGCATAGAGATCCAACTCACCTGAAAGCTTCCCTCCCTGTGCATCTGTATCTGCACCTTGTTGAGATGCACTTGGCTCAATCAGTAAAGGAAGAGACTCAGAATCTGAATCGTAAGACAAGGAAGAGGCATCAGATGTTTCTAATGCAGTAGAAGGTTCTTGATGAGAACTGGAATGGCTTTGTGAGCCAAGGCCTTCAAGTTTTTGTGTGGCTGAATCCGAGAGCCCACAGGAGAGGCTCCTACCTGCCATGTCCAAGATACTTTTGCCTCTATCATGAATTTTAGACCACTTCCAAGGAATCCCACAGCCCTTTTTAGGAGCATTGCCAACTGCTGATTTCTCACTTCCTGTTCGAACTGCAGCCTTATGTGAATCTGAATAATATACGGGACTAATCCTGCCATGACCAACAGAATCCAAAGCTTCAGACAGACATGGACTATCATGATCCTGTCCTTGTTTAGGGCTGTGAAAATGAGGATTTTTCTGTTTTAACTTGTACTTTTTGGATTTCTTCATCCCACTTGCTGAAACATGTAAGTGAAAATGAGGAGTTGAATTATCCCTGTCACCAATCGCAGCACCTAGCTCTATTTCTTTATGGACTATATCTTTCCTAACATCCCTCAAAGGCAACCCTTTTCTGTTCAAATCACTGACTTTAGGCTTCCTTCTGAGCTCAGAATCACTTCTCCACTTTTCATCATTCAATCCCTTTCTCCTTCCTCTGCTTTTTAAGTCTCTATGTCTCAGCCTACTATTAGCAAGAGCATTAGCAATGAGTTTCCTTCTTCTCCTTAGTCTTCTATCATCTTCAACTGAACCTTTCACACTGTATCCTGCAAACACAGATGCCGTTTGTCTTGACGTGTCACTTTGAGAAAGTGGTGAGGCAGTGACAGCCCTTCTCGGCCCTTTCCTATGATCAACAACAAATGGCTTTATGCCTTGATGATTATTTAGATTAATTGCACTTTCCTTTTCTAGCTTCTTCATTACTGAGCCCATAATAGGAGAATTCAATGATGGACTTGTTGAGGGGTCCCGTAGAGATCGTGACCGTCGAAGAGTAACTAAATCTTTCATGAGAGAGCTCTCCCCTGAAAATTGCTTATCCAACATAGGTTTTGACTTGTGCATATGCATGTGATTCTTCAAATGAATAAAATTAGTCAAATGTGCATGGTTTCTCACGTGATCTTGGATACTATGATCCTTTTCAGAGAGAACTTTGGAGTTGCCACTAGATGCTATTGTCATGATCCAAGTAAAACAGCTGTCCTGCAACGAGCAGAGCTCCAAGGGATCTCAAGATAAATCTGGGAAGCAAATGAGAATACAAGAAAACAAAAATGATGGGCATTGTGTGGAAGCTGAGAACACTGCCAACCATATATTACAACCATGGCAAAGAAAATTCAGGCATTCAGCTGATTGACCAAGAACTAATCACTGAACATGTCATTCTATACATTTGACCTTAATCTGCAACAAATGTCATATGTACCGTGACCTGCTAAGGACCACACATTATTTTCCTTTATTTCTGAGAAACAATTCTTTTCATCACAGCGATACAGAAAGATTCAAATGCTCTGCAGGATGAATTTCCATGACCAAACTTGGGAAAATAGTATCCAGGCTATAAGTTGCAAACTTGAATGCTTTATAGATAGATAATATAGACAGAACAGCCAAAGACCGCAGCCATCGATAGAGATGTTTTACTCATATTAATTCACTTTGATCTCCCATTGTCAGCAAACAAGGAACTGGCACAGCAAACAAGATTTCACTAGTAAGAGAATGCTCAAAATAGTCAAAATAATCCTAGGCCAAATGAAATAGCACAAACACTAAAATGGCATAAAATTGTTAAAACAGTGTAGCACAAGAAGCAGTGTACAGTAAGTTAAGGCTCAAGATTAATACTCTGAAATGATCTAATGATCAAAACAAGAAGCAGTGTACAGTAAGTTAAGGCTCAAGATTACAACAAGCATTGTGGAACATTAGAAAAGATAGAACATATATTCAGACTTGCTTAGAAGTTCAAACTTTCTACAGAATCTCCAGCCTGATCGCTTGTATCTGTAGTATTTAAAATTATGATAATTGTAAATTCGGATGTACAAAAAGGAGCTGGGAAAAAAATCATTAGCTTGTAGTTGTCCTAACTCCTTAATGAGTGATTCAGATCCTTGAATAAAATGAAATGTAGAACCGATCATCCAAGCTCAAAAATAATTATTTGACACTAACAAAAAAGGTCTGGATATTTACAAAATAGCTCCTTATCCAATATTTAAGGAAAGTTCTACACAGAAGCTATGCAGCTTAAAGCTGGGATTGTAAACTCGGAGAGAAGTGGTTTACAGCGTTAAAGAAAGCTCAAACTAGGGTTTTCATTCAGATTAGAAGGTTTAGTATTGACTAACCAAAAAATTCAATATTCAAAATGTGCACTATAAAGAGGAATCTCTTCATTCTCTCGTTTAAAAAGAAATGAATCTTATATCATTTTATGGGGCAAACATAAAACTTGAAAGTTAGGACACCCATGAGGCTATAAGCAATATTATAGTTCAGAGAAATCGATAGAAGATTGAAAGGCATTTCGAGATCCTGAATCCAGGACAGAGAGTTTATGTTCATATGTGATCTTAAATTAGGCCTTTCTACATTCGCCAAAGTACTTTAAAGTTTAAACTGTTTCAACCCAATCGTATAGATTGAGAAGATGCCCATGATAAAGCTAAAACTCCAGTCCTAAACTTCAAAACAGCGAATGAAAACTCAAAAGCAAGCTAATTTTGAGCATAACTAACGGCCTGAGAATTGTTGTCTAAATGTGTGTTCGATAGCATCAAGCTGCAACAAACTGTAGTGATATGGTGACAGAAATCTCGAAAATACCCATTATAGAGCTTAAACCCAACGCCTACACCCAATGGTAGTCGATATTCACTTGCTAAAAAATCTTATGTTGACATCTAAGAAAAATATAAACAAAAATACATACGTCTTGCAAGCCTAAGACGTTTAAATGTTAAATGATCACTCCTTAGGACTCCAGAAATGCCCAGCTTGTGTGAAAAAGAAGCTCAAACCTCAGGCCCAGCAAAAAAAGAGCAGCCAAAACTATTTTCAAAATCCACAAAATCATAGTTAAAAATCTTCATATCAGTTGCCCGAGCAAAATGAGTTTCAAATGCTCTTGAAATGAGACACATTATCATTTTAATCATGAGTTTACGAAAAAACTGAAATCAGCAAATGCTGCTAAGATTAGAGCTCGTATCCTTTAAATTGCTTCCCAAAATGTAAATGCGCACATTTCCACGAACCATACAAATAATTCAATCGAAATCGACAGAATCAAAATCTACTAAATCTCACAGCCAATAAAATCTCACATACTGAAATTTTAGCGGTCAAATGAGCTTGGATTCAAATTACCGAAACTAAACTTTCCCCACTAATTTTTTTAGATTCTGAAATGGATAACAAATTTCTATTTAAACTTCGTTCGTTTAAAATAGTCAACATTTCATAGTACATTAGCGGCATTATTGACTTTTGAAATAAAATCAGATTAATTGCTAAAATTGAGACAAAGTACCTCGTAAATCACTGTGTTCTTGTGATTTACTCAACTGAAACTATAGCAGCCATCAAATGTTCGAAAAGCTCAAATGTAGAAAATCCTTCGCAAAGAAAAATGATCATTTACTCTGTTTTTTATGCGTTTGATTCGCATTTTTCAGTCCGATCAGATGTGTTGTGCTTTAAAAATGAAATAATAGAAGTAAGACGCCCATACTTTGCAGAAGACGCAGCTTTATGAATATTTAAAACGGAGCACCTCCAGAAAATCCAGCGGTCCAAACCAACAGAGACATACAGGAAATTTCCCCACCGGTTTCATGATGATTCCATCTAATAGTTTTTTTCTTATACTGCAATGTAGAATAATAATAATAACTTTAATTTAAAATTAAATAAATAATTATAAGCATTATAATACAAAAATAGAAAAAATATAGGTCATGATCTAATATCCTCATAGAGGCGCAATAACCCACTCATAAATATTATTATTTTTTAATTCCGGCCGAAAAATATTCAAATACTTTTTTGCCGGGCACTTACGTGGTATTTAATGATCAAACGGTTGAGATTCTTTCTAATTAAATATTCTCACACTTCCGCTGCTTCCCCACAAAAGTGAGATTAAAATAAGATGTGACAGACATACTTAACCAGTATTCGATCGGATAATGTCATGTTACACACTGCGATACTGCGATCATATAACTAAAAGCCACATGATAGCTATTAATTTAATGGGTATTTTATTCAAATTTATACTTTCACATGTTAGCCTGATAGGCGGGATTTTTTTTTAATTCAGGGGAAAATGTGAACAAGAACACAGTCCCTAATTTAGATCACAGGGAAAAAATCCCTCAAGGTGCGCTTACTATGATTAAGATGACAGATGTCTCCCAGATGGAGATTGGGAAAAAACAAATGAGACATGGCCATTGGAAGTTGGGTGCATATCATACGATTACTCCTCTCCAGAAAGCCTTATGATTAGTCCTCTCAAAAAGTGCCTTGTCATAATTAAAACAAAACCTTCTTTGACCAAAGGTGTGGATGTGCATAGAGTTTGTGTGAAAATGAAGGGATTCGAACTAGTGACCATTGTGGATAGAAAAAGATTTTGCGTGTTTATTTCGTTGCCATGATTATCGCACGATCTAGCATTGACCTTGTCTAATGTGTCCTTTCCTGGGGAGTTAAACGTCGAAAGAGAGTATTTTTGCATTTTGAGTGTCAAGTACAATTAAAGTATTTGAAGCATGTATAGCCCCCTATAGGATGAAACTCTCACTTGTATAGATGGGATAATTAAGTTGGATTTAGTTGGAATGCATGTGGTAATATGGACTGAACTTAAAATTAAAGGGAACTTATCTTGGATGGTCACTCCATTACTAATATATTTTTTTTAATAAATTCAATTAAATTTTTAAACTACAGATTAATTAAATATATATTTGTAAAGAAGAAAAGTGTAAAATTTATTATCATTTTATATATTATATTTATTTCTCTAAGAGTAATATTTAATTTTAAATTAATTAATTTTCAATCTTTTATTTATTAATGTAAATTAACTTATCTTTATATAAATATATTTTGTTTTTTTTTTTAAAGAAACTTATTTACAATAAATTTAATAACAATTTTCTTAAAATATAATTTTATAATATTTTTTTTTAAATAATTCAATAAAATTATATTTCACAATTATGAAAAGTGGTAACCATTTGTCTACATAAAAAAAAATTAAAATGTTTTTTATCTAAATTACTCGAGAAACAGAGGGACAATGGAAAGTGGACCCATGAAGTTATAGAAGATTGAAATCAAGAGATAGCTAGAGTTCACAGGCCCATAGAACTTTAAAATCAAATGATTTTAAAAGGAAAGCTACAACTTGCAGGATAATATAGTAAATGAAGAGCTTTATTAATTTTAAAGAAAAGAAAAATAAAGAGGAATAAAGCAAAATTAAATTAGAAAAACAAGAAGACTTGATGTATGTAGACAAAAAGAAGATTTTGACATGTGAAAAGCAATTTAAAAGCAGAAACTAATGAAATGTTTACCATGCAACACATTCAGTCAAAAAAGAAGATTTTGACACATGTGAAAAGTAAATAAAAAATTGAAATTCAATGAAGTGCTCAATCTTAGTCTGAATATTAAGGTTGCTTTTTAATTATTTAATATTAATTAAAAAGTAAAATAAACACAATTAAAATTTACAATTTGTTTTTGACAATCAAAATTATTAAAATATTTATATGTTAACACTATCTTATTTTTGTGTTTTAAACTGAAAGGAAGGCACAAAGAAAATGTTAAATACAGCAAACTTTTGAAAAAGATCAAATACCAATTTTTGCAACTCCATGGAAAAGATATTAATCCAAAGCTTATTCAAATTTAAAGTATAATTTGACCAGATTGTTTGAGACTTTCATATCCTTGCTAATTTGTGAATGATGTTGTCCTCGTTTGAAAGTTTTAATCAGAATTTTTAATGTAAATCATTGTTAATTCTGTGCTGTTGTTTCAGTGTGTGAAGTTGATCTCTACCAGTAAATTTCATTTTCTAGACAGTTTTTTTTGTTAGACTATTTTTCCCTATTGTAAATTTTTTTAAGCTTTGATCAATAAAGAATATACGATCAGTCTTGAAAAGATAGTGTATGTTGAAGTGTCCTTTCGCGGAGACCACTCTGTCTTTTAATAATTTGGTAGGTACACGTAGAGAATATTTTAACAGAATCAAGTAGACTACAAATACTCTGTATGCGATTGCGAGTTGTACATAAGTGAAGGCAAGAGGTTGAGAGACCCACTAAAGTATAAAGATACCTAATCAACAGAACGATAAATCGTTAAAATTCTTTGAACTCATTCAAGTTAAAGTTCTTCTCTACTATTCTATTCTCTTGTTAAAAGAAAACGTACAAAATCTTTAGCAAGTTTCATAACATACAAGTAATGGTATAGCAAGTTCGTACTGTCCATCCAGACATAGCAAGTTGCAAACAATTCTAGCTCAAGAACGTGTGGGACAACCCTTCACAAATCGCAGCCACATTGGGAAAAGTTTTGCTTTTTCCACGATAATAACGGCACAGCACCAGGAATAATGCAAGGAACATGAGTCAAATCATGTTGAACATAAGTCTACGAAGAAACTGAAATCATCAAAAGATCTCAAAACCTTTTAAAATGCTGTAAAAAACATGAACCTCACATTTCTAAAACCAGACCGTCCGTAATAATACAATCGAAATCAAAAGACTGAAAATCTATTAGATCTTCAATTCAAAATTTTCTCGAAGTGAAATTACAGTGGAGAAATGAGCAGAGTGTTCAATTTCACAGAGCAAATGGAAATTAATTCGCGTTTGAATGATAAATTTTACAGAATCCAGTTTTCACCGTTAAATTCTTTAGATTCTCAGATAAAGCCAAGAAAATCTTATAAAAATTGTTCAATCCTTCCACAAGTAACTCGATATATCAATATTTCATCGTACTCCCAACATTTTTAAATCTTGGAGAAAAATCGCACTAATAGCTAAAATGGAGACGAATTACCTCGTAACTCCTTGTAATTCACTGAAAAGAACTACAGCAGCCACAAATCGCTCAAAAACCTCAAATGTAGAAAAAGCTTCGAACAAAAGCATAATCATTTGCTCTGTTTTCTCTGCATTATTCAGACTTTTAGTCCGATCAATTGTATTTCATTTTTCTTTTAAAGCCCCTGCGTTGCAGAATTTCAAAGTTCGAATCCTTAACAATGGCATATATTTTTATTATTATTATTTTTAGACCCGTAGCAATCCAGTTCACAAACGTTATTGCTTTTTATTATTAACAAAACGACGGCGGAAAGTATTCGATGTCTTTCCGGCCATTTAGATCGGACAGTTGAGATTCTTTCTCCTTTGACGGGCGTTAAAAATATTCTCTTAAGCTGTTTCCCATTGTAAGGGAATGGGGATAGGCAATAGGCAAATCCTACCCTACATTAATTAACTACTATATATAGATATCATTTTCAAGGTGTATATTAATATATTATTTATTTTATTAGTAAAATTTATTTAATATATAAAAATTAATAATATAAAATCTATTATATATTGATTTTGGATTTTTTTAATTTTTTGGTTGTTTTAATTGTAGCTATTATTAAAATAATTTTTTTGTTTATATATATATATTTTTATATACATTTGTTTTTTATTTTCTTCTCATTAATAATAGCTACAATTCAAAAATCAAAACCAACATATACTAAATTTTATATTATTAATAATATATATATATTAAAAAAACTCATATATAAAATAGTACTAATATTATTAATAATATAATATTACAATTTTTTAACTAATAATGGCATGGTGTGATGGTTAAGTTGTGTTGTTATTCTTCCCATCAAGATATAAATCCCATTAGGGTGTAATTGTTGAGAATTTATATTGTCCCCCATTTGTGACCTCACCAAAGATTTAATTTATTAAATTTAATATATATTTAATTGATTATATTAAATGGTAATATTATATTATTATTAAATGATAATAGTAATTTATTACTAATATGTTACTATTAATATATAATATTATTATTATATTATTATTTAATTATTGTTATTATTAAATTATTATTGTTGTTATATTATTTTATTATTATATTTTTATATTATTAATAATATTAGTATTATTTTATTAACTATGTTATTATTAATATATATAATATTACTATTATATTATTATACTATATTTGCTATCATTATATTATATTATTTGGATAAAATATCTACAATTTATATCTCAAAATAGAAAAGGGTTAGGGTTAGGATTAGGGTTAGGTTAAGGTTACGATTACAATATTTGGTTAGGGTCAGGGTTAGTTTAGGATTACAATTAGGGTTTATGGTTTAAGATTAGGTTTAGAGTTATAGTTATGATTGGGATTAGAGTTGGGTTAGGTTACAGTTTAGGGTTATGATTAGGTATTTAGTTAGGGCTAGGGTTTAATGTTTGGGTTAGTGTTAGGTTTAGACATAAGGTTAGGGTTAGGAGAAATAGTGTTAGGATTAGGGTTAGATTAGGATTTATGGTTTAAGGTTAGATTTAGAGTTCTAATTATGGTTGGGATTAGATATGAGATTAGGGTTAAGGTTTAGGGTTACAATTAGGGATTTGGTTAGAGTTAGGGTTAGGACAAGGTTAAGGTTACAATTATGGTTAATGGTTAAGTTAGGGTTACCATTAGGGTTGTTTTTCTAGAAATTTTAGTGTTCTATAATAAAGCTTTGGATTATGACTTAATTCATCTTAGGGTTAAGGTTATGGTTAGTGTTAAGGTTAAGGTTATGGTTATGGTTAAGGATTTGATTAGGATTAGGGTTAGGTTAGGGTTGGGTTTAGGGTTAGATTTATGGTTAGGATTAGGGTTTTGGGTTATGATTAGGTATTTTCTTAGGGTTAAGGTTAGGGTAGGGTTATGAGAAATAGGTTTAAGTTTAAGGTACGGGCTAGTTATGAGAAATAGGTTTAATAAGGGTTAGGGTTATGAGAAATAGTATATTTTTTAATAATAAAGCTTGGGGTTAGGGTTACATTTATGGTATAATGAGGGTTAGAGTTAGTATTAGGGTTCAATTAGGGTTATGGTTAGTATTAGGGTTAGCTAACAACTAGGGTTAAGATTAGGGTTAGGGTTATGGTTAAAGTTACAATTAGGATCAAGATTAGAGTTAAGGTTAGGGTTAGGGTTAGGGTTAGGGTTATAGTTACAGTTAGGATTAGGGTTAGGGTTAAGATTGTGTTTCAAATATGGTTACAATAAAATTATGGTTCAATTACAAAGGGTTATGGTATAATTATTAGTATTACGGTTCAATTAGGGTTATGGTTAATATTAGGGTTAGGTAATAGCTAGGGTTAGAGTTATGGTTAGAGTTACGATTAGGATCAAGGTTAGAGTTAGGGTTAGGGTTAGGGTTAGAGTTGTAGTGTAGAAAAATGTACACATTGACATTTTCACTCTATGTTTGGGTCCCTTAAACAATTTGGACTTAATTAAGCCTCTAATTAGCTTGATTATACATTTAAAAGCCTAATTAATCCCATTTTTCAAAAGTGAAACTTGTATTAAATAATTGTAAACATTAATTAAATTGTCTTGGAAAT
>VDFB02324778.1:51673-63638 GCA_007258455.2 Sequoia sempervirens
AGAAATGAGCAGAGTGTTCAATTTCACAGAGCAAATGGAAATTAATTCGCGTTTGAATGATAAATTTTACAGAATCCAGTTTTCACCGTTAAATTCTTTAGATTCTCAGATAAAGCCAAGAAAATCTTATAAAAATTGTTCAATCCTTCCACAAGTAACTCGATATATCAATATTTCATCGTACTCCCAACATTTTTAAATCTTGGAGAAAAATCGCACTAATAGCTAAAATGGAGACGAATTACCTCGTAACTCCTTGTAATTCACTGAAAAGAACTACAGCAGCCACAAATCGCTCAAAAACCTCAAATGTAGAAAAAGCTTCGAACAAAAGCATAATCATTTGCTCTGTTTTCTCTCGCCTTCTTTTAAAGCACCTTGATGAGAATTTCAAAGTTCGAATCCTTCTAAAATGAAAGAAAAAGAAAAAAAAAAAAATTATGTATTTTAGAAAATAATAATAAAAATTATTTTAATAATAGCGATAATTCAAAAAATAAATAACATTTAAAAAAAAACATTAAAAATAATTTTAATAATAGCTACAATTCAAAAATCAAAACCAACATATACTAAATTTTATATTATTAATAATATATATATATTAAAAAAACTCATATATAAAATAGTACTAATATTATTAATAATATAATATTATAATTTTATAACTAATAGTGGCATGGTGTGATGGTTAAGTTGTGTTGTTATTCTTCCCATCAAGATCCAAATCCCATTAGGGTGTAATTGTTGAGAATTTATATTGTCCCCCATTTGTGACCTCACCAAAGATTTAATTTATTAAATTTAATATATATTTAATTGATTATATTAAATGGTAATATTATATTATTATTAAATGATAATAGTAATTTATTACTAATATGTTACTATTAATATATAATATTATTATTATATTATTATTTAATTATTGTTATTATTAAATTATTATTGTTGTTATATTATTTTATTATTATATTTTTATATTATTAATAATATTAGTATTATTTTATTAACTATGTTATTATTAATATATATAATATTACTATTATATTATTATACTATATTTGCTATCATTATATTATATTATTTGGATAAAATATCTACAATTTATATCTCAAAATAGAAAAGGGTTAGGGTTAGGATTAGGGTTAGGTTAAGGTTACGATTACAATATTTGGTTAGGGTCAGGGTTAGTTTAGGATTACAATTAGGGTTTATGGTTTAAGATTAGGTTTAGAGTTATAGTTATGATTGGGATTAGAGTTGGGTTAGGTTACAGTTTAGGGTTATGATTAGGTATTTAGTTAGGGCTAGGGTTTAATGTTTGGGTTAGTGTTAGGTTTAGACATAAGGTTAGGGTTAGGAGAAATAGTGTTAGGATTAGGGTTAGATTAGGATTTATGGTTTAAGGTTAGATTTAGAGTTCTAATTATGGTTGGGATTAGATATGAGATTAGGGTTAAGGTTTAGGGTTACAATTAGGGATTTGGTTAGAGTTAGGGTTAGGACAAGGTTGAGGTTACAATTATGGTTAATGGTTAAGTTAGGGTTAGCATTAGGGTTGTTTTTCTAGAAATTTTAGTGTTCTATAATAAAGCTCTGGATTACGACTTAATTCATCTTAGGGTTAAGGTTATGGTTAGTGTTAAGGTTAAGGTTACGGTTATGGTTAAGGATTTGATTAGGGTTAGGGTTAGGTTAGGGTTGGGTTTAGGGTTAGATTTATGGTTAGGATTAGGGTTTTGGGTTATGATTAGGTATTTTCTTAGGGTTAAGGTTAGGGTAGGGTTATGAGAAACAGGTTTAAGTTTAAGGTACGGGCTAGTTATGAGAAATAGGTTTAATAAGGGTTAGGGTTATGAGAAATAGTATATTTTTTAATAATAAAGCTTGGGGTTAGGGTTACATTTATGGTATAATGAGGGTTAGAGTTAGTATTAGGGTTCAATTAGGGTTATGGTTAGTATTAGGGTTAGCTAACAACTAGGGTTAAGATTAGGGTTAGGGTTATGGTTAAAGTTATAATTAGGATCAAGATTAGAGTTAAGGTTAGGGTTACGGTTACAGTTATAGTTATAGTTACAGTTAGGATTAGGGTTAGGGTTAATATTATGTTTCAATTATGGTTACAATAAAATTATGGTTCAATTACAAAGGGTTATGGTATAATTATTAGTATTACGATTCAATTAAGGTTATGGTTAATATTAGGGTTAGGTAACAACTAGGGTTAGAGTTATGGTTAGAGTTACGATTAGGATCAAGGTTAGGGTTAGGGTTAGGGTTAGGGTTAGAGTTGTAGTGTAGAAAAATGTACACATTGACATTTTCACTCTATGTTTGGGTCCCTTAACTAATTGGACTTAATTAAGCCTCTAATTAGCTTGGTTATACATTTAAAAGCCTAATTAATCCCATTTTTCAAAAGTGAAACTTGTATTAAATAATTGTAAATATTAATTAAATTGTCTTGGAAATTGAGTGTCCTAGATTTAGGTCCCAGGGGTGAATGGGTCCTCCTCAATTTCAGATCTCAATTTTTAATATGTTTTTAGTGGCACTTTTATGATTCAAATTCAAATTGTAATTGTCAGCCTTTGATGTTTAATTGTTGAAAAGCTAGAAAATTACCTTTAAATACAAGGTTTTTTATCAATTCAAATCCTAAAGAATTTTTGTGGTACTTCACACTAGAGCAAAGATTATTGTCAAAAGTGTTCAAGAGTAGATTTATCAGTCTTCCACATTAGCATTTAAGATCAAGATCATCATGTCAAAGTTAATTTTTTATCTATGCATGTTTTTGGAGCTAACATTGTGATGTAGGTTTCAAGCATTCAAGCATCAAGGTCAACATCTAATCAAGCCATTCCATGCAAGATCAAGACCTTGGAGAGATTTGTTAGACTTTAGTCCTCTAAGGATTTCCATTTAAGGGATTGGTAAGTTGCAACATAGCATTATTCATTCATCATTCCTTCCATTCATTTTTCATTCAATTTCAAGGTTTAATTACCAAAATTGGGCTTGACCAAGACAAATCCCCATTCACAAAAAATAAATAATTTATCTCTCTCTTTGTATGTGTGGATTTGTAGGTGAAAAAGAATTGAAGATTAATCAAAAGTGAAATTTTGCAAAGTTTTCAAAGTTATCAAGCCACAAAATCTTACTTGCAAAATTTCATTCTGACTTTTCGGCGATGAGATTTGAAGAAATCAAGAGTGCTGATCCAAAGCAGAGGACTATGAAATCAGATTTTGGACCCTTGTAGTAAGACCCATTCACTCTAGGGTGAATCTGTCCAGGAGAACACTCAAGAATAGCTTTTGGTGACTAGTACACATCAACTTATCTTTCTCAGATCTATTGGAAGTCTAATGTTTCTGATTGTTTTATGTTTTGAATTGATGATTCAAGTTTCACATTGCATAATTGAGTTCATTTACTATTTTTAGTTTTTCTCCCCAAATTTTTGTTTAGGTAGATTTTACCATGACTTGTCATAAGGAAATTTGCAAGATCTCCAATAGGGTTGACCCACCTTGGGTTAAAAATCAATCCTACCTTTGGGGATCTCATTTCCTAATGAAATAAGGAAGATAGGTGCATCACATATTCAATCACCCAATTTTAATAGAAGCCCCTATTTTTCATCATTTCATTTTGGTGAACTTGACATTCTTGCACTATAAATTTTCTAATTTGGAGTTCATTACAACCCTAAATCTAGGATTTGCATTAGTTTGTATTACATTGCATTAGTTTGCATTTCTTTTAGGGTTGTTAAAATTGTATTAGTTTTCATCTCATTTAGGGTTTTAAATTTGCATTTTGCATTGTTTAAAATTAAAAAAATAAATAAAATGTATGCATATTACATTGATTTTGCACAATACTTGCATATTAGTGTATTTTAAGTCATTCACATTCACAAATTTGGTCAAAATTGCATTTCAAAAAGTGTCACTTTGTTCATCATTTTTCACTAATTTTATTTGCTTTAGGACACCTAAATCTGAAAAATTCTACAACTAAAACCACAATCTATGATCTAAAGCTGAGAATTCAAACATTAAGCAAGAAATTCAAACTTTGATTTTTCAAATCACTAACTTAGGAATCATTCACCTTAGGGCGAATTTGCTTGTACATGTGTTGTTTCAAATTTATGGGCATTATTTTGTCTATGTTTGCTTCATTTTGTTCCATTGTTAAATTATATGTGTTTCAATTTCAAAAATCAAAAAATTATGTACTTTCTTACATTAAGTTCAATTGGTCAAATTAAGTGCATTGTTTGAAATCAAAATTGGCATTAAAAGACATCATTTTCAAGCTTTTGCATTACATAATCAGTAGATTATCTTGTTTCAAATCTAAAAATTATAAAATCTTTTTACATATTTCCTATTTTTTGGGTGTTTATTACATTTGCTTAGTGCCCTTTCTCCATTGTGGATGCACTTAGGTTTGGTGAAACTTGTATGAGCTTCACAACCTAGTGTCCTATTTTCAATACTCTAGTGAGACATGGTTGGAGACTCATGTCATCCCGTGCTACTACATTCGTAGTGGATCTTGAGTTTTCTAACTCTTTCACTCATAGTGTTGATACTAGTCAACCCATTATGGACCATAGCTTTGATACCATATTTTCCATGCCCACCCTACCCACAAAAAATGTGACTAATGTTGACACAATGGTTGCTTATGTCCCTCAAGAAAACCTAAAACAAATGGATGAATCCTTATAAATTTTTTAGAACTTTGTGAGTAATGAATACATTTTTGGTACTATGATTCCTATCATAGATAACATGAGGATAATGCTTTATAATGAACAAGGAATAGAACTTGTGTGTAGCCTATCTCATATCATTAACAATAAGTTCCCTACAATGGCTAGTTGTGCTTAAACTTAGAGGTACACCCAAATTCAAGGTGGAAAATCAATTCCTCCTCCTACAATGGTGCCCTATATTGCTACATACACTAATCCAACTATTACTACAACAAAGCAACCCATTAACAATGTCAATGCAACTTGTAACAACGGAAAAAAGTATGCCTTTTCCTTGCTTCATTTTGGGAAAAATTAATGATAAATTAGACTTAATGTCACCTTGATCTAGTGTTGTAATGTTTATTCGTTCACATTAGGTCTTGGACCCCTTTTAGCTAAATTGACCTAATTTTTCCTTAATTTAGTGTTGTAAAGTATATTTATTTACACCTTCACATTAAATTTAGGAGGATTGTAAACTAAGTGGACCTAATCTAGTGTTGTAATGTGTTTTACACATTCACATTGGATTTAGGGCTCCTTTTAGCTCAATTGTCCTCGTTTTTCCTTAATTTAATGTTGTAAAGTATATTTATTTATAGTTTCACATTGAATTTTGGGCTCTCTTACATTTATGACCTTAATAACATCATTAATAGGCCCCTAAGACCCTATATTATGCATCATGAGGCATATTTTGACCAAAATCCTAACAAGATCAACAAATAGACTTAATTTTTTGACTCCCCGATATTTTTTCTCTCTAAAAAGACCTTGTGGGATCCATATGCCACCTTGGACATATGAGTCCCATCCAGGTGGGACCCATATTCCACAGATGGTGTATGAGTCCCATTTGGCTCCCTTTCAAGGTTTTGAGTGAGAAATCAAGGGTTTAAATTCAATTTTTATGAATGTTAACCTTTGGGATCTAATAAACGGTAATTTGGATGCATTGCCTATATAATCAAGGCCTCAAATCATTATTTCATTAAGACTCCATGATATCAAGTCAATAAATCAATAGTTAAGCATTTCAAGACTTAACAAGGGCATCAAGAGAGCATTCAAGAGCATTTTTAAGGCATTTAAGGGTAGATTTCTTCATCAATTGTTGCAGCAATTCAAGATCCATCATCATGCTAAGATTATCAACAATCAATCTTGTTTTTGAGCTAGTGTTGTGATGTAGCATTGAAGATCCAAGGTTAAGCATTGTTCTACACTTATTTCAAGGTCTACATCTACATCTTTCATGGCCGCTTCATGTTAAATTGTAGATTTACAAGACATCATTTACAAAACATCATTCAAGGTACCATTATCTATGTTTCATGTCCTTATTTCATCATCTCATCATTTGGTTTAATTACCTACAAGGGGTCTGACTTAGGAAAACCTGTAACCACTAACAATCAACAAGTTTTTCTCATCTTTACATGTGTGAATGAAGATCTAGGTGTCTTGGAGCATGAAGGATCTTTGAAGATTAGGTTACAATATTGGAGGAAGTTTTTGGAGTTGTCTCCTCACTTGCAAGGTCACAAAAAGACTTCTACAGGTCCGATATCAGGGTTTCAGATCCAGAAACAAAGTGTGGTAGAAAGAGAAGAGATTGGAGAGTAGAATCATACCTTAACCTTCCAAAAAAGTACACTGGGACTGATATGCCACCTTGGGAATATGAGTCCCAATACAAACAATTTTTAAGGTTTAAGGAGATTCAGAATCAACACTATCATATTCCAGTCTTGGCACAATAAACCCAGTCTAGGACTAAATCGCCCAAACTGGCATATGAGCCCCAATCAGTATCAAAATTAATGTTTTCAACATTTCAAGTCCTCATTCAAGCCTCTACAGGTTTTTAGATGCACACTTCTTATTTTGCAATTTTTTGTTCTTAAATTTACTTGCATTTCTAGGTCATTTAATTAAGCGTTGCATATCACTAGGTTTTGCATTAGAGCTTGCATTTCATTAGTCTTTTCAAGCCCTATCTTGGTGGTGAACCCCTCTTGTAACCATAAATCAGACCCTAGGACACCCTATTGCAAGATCTCTTTCTCCTTTGCATACCTTTAATTGAGATCTCTAGGGTTTTTCGTGAATGTGGAGTGTAGAAAACTTGTTGTTCTAGCTTCTAAACCCTAGTGACAATAATTTTGTATCTTACATTTTGGTGAACCTACATTTAGAACATCATAATTCTGATTTGGATTGCATTACCATCCTAGATTTTGCTTGCATTAACATTACATTAGGGTTTGCATTAGTTAATTGGCATTCTAGGGTTTCTAAATCTTGCATTATTGAAAGTGTATATATAGGTTGCATTTTTGTATCTTACATCATGGAAAATCATCTAAAATTTGCATTTGCATTTATTCTATAGATAATCCAAACTAGAAAGCATAAAAATCACTTTTAAAAAAAAAAATAAGAAAGAAATCCTCACTGGGACTCATACGCCCCTCTAGGAGATTCAGTCCTAGCGTAGATCTGAAATTTCCTTTTACAACATTAAAAAACCTTGTTTCTACACTTTTTGTTTACTACCATTAGTTATTTGTTTCAGTTGGGTGAGTTTTTGTTACATGCATTTCACTAAATCTAGCCTAAATTGGTTCATTTCATGCATTGCATAATTCAAAATTTACATTTACAACATTTCATTTTCAAATTGTGGCATCATATAATTAGTGAATTACCTTGTTTAAAATCTAAAAAAATGTATTTACACATTTCATTCTAGGTCTTTACATTGCATTTAAGTATCTTTCCATAGATTACTTTTCACAAATGATAGTATCTGTCTTTTCCATGTTTGCAAAGAAATAGTTAGTCAATAAGCATGTTAGTCATTCATTCAATACATTTCCTAGTTATGAGAGTCTCTTAGTGCAAGAGAGTGAAAATGTTAATTCTCACCTTAAACTTACAACCCCTCTTATCTCTCCTACTTGTGGGAATGATGTGATAGAAGAGGATATAATCATGGAAATTCATGATGATCATAGTTCTTCTCCTTATACCTCTCCTTTTAGTGATGAAGGTATCTTGGTGAAAGAAGATACAATCATTGATAATCATGAAGATCTTCTTTGTCCTTCTCCTTATCCCCTTTGGGAATATATTATAGCACAAGAGAATGAAATCATAGACACATTTCTAAACATCACCTTACCTAATTTTCATTCTCTCTTTTCTTGTGAGAATGATTTAGTGGAAGAAGATGAGATTGTAGATGATGAGGATATGTTGGTATTAGATGATCAAATATTTAAGGTCTATAACAACCCTCTTTATGATCCTTCCCCTACCTATCCCATTTTGGAATACATTAGGGAACAAAGGAATGAAATCATAAATGATCATGAAAATCATGTTGAATACCCAAGATACTGAGGGGGGTGAATCAATATCTTCTTAAACTTATTGAACAAACACCATCCAATTACTCTAATGCATATAACAGTAAAAATGAGCAAGAGCATTAATAGAACATAAAAACACACATCACATGAACACTAGGATTTTTATGTGGAAAACCCTAAATGGGAAAAACCATGGTGACCTTAGATTAGCTCACAATATAGTATAACTAATTATAAGATATTACAAAGGGTGTCTCACTTCCAGGACTCACTATCCAAAATGGGAGGCTCATTGCCTACAAAATATACAATAACAAAATGGTTTACAGCTAGAATATGAACTTATAAAGTTACACCTAACAAGTGTTGATTCAGCTTCTTTGATGCTTAGTAAACTGACTTTACACACTTCATCATCTTTGCATGTACTTGTCTATCTTCGCACACTTCAATTCATACTTCACTTCATCAATCACAAAGTTATCCAATATATATATATATATGATTCATCTGCAAGCATCAATTAGGTCAGCCTAATTAAATGCAACCCTTATTCACCAAAAAGATAAATGTCGGCTTCAAGCATGTACAAAATATTTTCAAAAACAATTCAAGCATGTAGCACACTACAACATGTTGGCATGGACCAAAGATAGGTCTTAATTACATCTGCAATACAAAAATTAATCCATTACAACATCAACTATACATTAGGTTAGCCAAAGATAGACCTAGTAGCAAAATGTAACAACAGAGTAATTCCAACTTGTTGTACGAGTGCCTGATCACATAAGATTCTGAACTTACAAGCTTCCAACATCCAAAAACCATTTCCCAAAACTATAAGCAATGATAATCATCAACAAAGGATTGTGGACCAAAATACCAGAGGATAATACCTACATACCAGTTCAGAATACTAGATTAACCTTGAACTTAAAATTGTAGTTGCAACTCATATAACATGGTGTCATCAATGACAACACAAAAGTTGCACAATGATATGTTCCAACTATAGCGTAGAAAAATGTATCTTTAGACATTTTCACACTCATAATTTGAGTCTTTCTTGTGGATGTTGGCTTAGTTTTTCCTTGATTTAGTGTTGTAATGTGGTCAACACATTCACATTAGGTCTTGGACCCTCTTGAATTAATAAGAATTTTATGATGCCTTGCAAAAGTGTTGTGAAGTGTTGTAACACATTTTCACACTTTTCTGGGACCTTATTAATATATTTCACCCAAATAAGCTCTTTTTAATTAGTTACCAAGCCTTATTTCAAAGTTTTGTAATAAAATTTCACGCTTCTCTTAGCTTGTCATCAATAATTTGACCCTTTCTTATGCTTTAATTAGCCCCATTTTACACTTACAGGCCTTACTTAAGTGTATTTTTTGAAAATAATCTTGATAAACACATTTAAATTACTTAATTTCTGACAAATTCCTAAGTGGGACCCATTCACCACTAGGGCCGAATGAGTCCCCTTTAGTTCAAAAATCAAAATAAATTCAAAATTTTAGTGGGTTATTATTTTCTAAGATCTAAGATTGCCCCGTGCTGTTGTATTTTTGGGAAATATTTCATAATTATGTATAAATATAGGGTTTTCCCTCTCATTTCACCCCCATTCATTCACTCAATCATTCCATCAATCATCAATCCATCACTTAAGCATTCTAAGCATTTCAAGCATCCTCAAGTTTGTACATCCATTGGAGCTATTACTTGCATGTCTTCAAATTTCTACTTCAATGGTTTGGTGAGTTGTAGCATTTATTTTTTTCATTCATCATTCTCTTTTCATATTTCATTTCATTTTTAAGGGTTTAATTACCAAACAAGGGTTTGACCAAGGCAAACCCCTATTCACTAACCCTCAACAATTTTTTCCTCTCTTTGCATGTGTTTTGCAGGTCTAGTTTACAGATTTGTCAAAGAGAAAGATTGGAAAATTTGTCAACAAATTGTCAAAGTCATTCAAATTTTTCAAAGCCTTAAAAGAAGCTTGGAGAACACCTACAGGTCAAATTCTACAGTTTCGGATCCAGAAACTTGTTAGGAGTAGAAGTGCAAACTGGGAGCTAGAGATTCCACTTTTGAATTTCTCAAAATCCTAAAGTGGAATAATATGCCATTAGTGGTGTATGAGTCCCACTACCAGGCCCGAACATAGATTTTTGTAGTTCTGATTACCCAATTGTCTAAAACCTATTTTGGCAAAATCTTCTCGAAACAGGACTAAGTCACCCATCTTGGCATATGAGTCCCAGTTGGCTTCAACAGTGATTTCTCCAAGATTCTAGAACTTCATTCCATCCTTTTCCAGTCTCTAGGTGCACTCCTTTCAATATTTTGTCTCAAGGGCTTATTCTTGAGTGAGCCATATAAAGTTTTTGGTACCTCTCTCCTTTTAGGTGCAAAACCCTAGAAGTGTAAGAGACCCATATACCCAAAAATATTTGGTTCACCAATAGTCTTCCCCTTTTTCAATAATGGAAAGATGTGCCAAAATAATTTACAAACCTCCTATGTACAATCTCTCCCATTTTCTCTCTATAACATTCTCTCCCTTTTCTCTCCCCCTTTGACATCAAGGACAAAGGGTGGTCCAAAATGTATGAAAACTAAAAAACACTACCTGGAGGAAGGTGAGCCTTGAAGCTCTTTGAGAATATCTTGCCATGGAGCCTTAGCATTCTCCCAACTCTTCTTAGCAGATATCAACATCTTGTTCAGAGATTCTAGTTCCATCAGACTTTCTTCTGCATCATTTGAAGTACTAGGAGTCTGAAAATTGATCTTCTCTATTTTTTTTGCATTTTCCAAAGCATTGGCAACTAGAGTGTACTCCATTTTCACAAGGTCACCTAGCTTACCGAATCTTCTGATGATATCCTCCTTTTACTTTTGTAGAATAAAGAATTTTTCTCTATGAGTAGAGATAGCATTCTAGGTTGTCTTATCTCTATCTTTAGATGCACTGTAAGTACTGGAGACAACAGTCAACTGGGACTCAATGGAGTCTATGAGATCCTTGATATTCTAAGTGGCATCTGGCCACTTAATGCAATAAGAAAATATAGTATTTGCTTCAGAATCACAAGAATGCACAACTTCCAGATTCTTTTCAACATTGGTGTGTGTCAGAGCACACTTATCATGAAGTGACAAAAGCCTTTTCTTTTCCAATTTCTCTTCAATCTCTTGCCTTGTCTTCTCACCAAGTTTGGAGGCATACTCCTTAAAGGAGTTTAATAGAATTTTTAGATTCTCCACTAGAGTGAGAGAAGTATCCATTGATGTACCGGGGCTGGCCTCTTGCAAAGCTTTGATGTCATCATCAGTAAGCTTTTTCCCCTTCTGATGTGTTTCCAAAAAAAATCTTCTTCCACATGTATGCAATGCATCTCCTAACACTAATTTATGAACATGAGAAATCTTATCTAGATCCACACTGCCTTGAATCATGGGGAGTTGTAGAAGTTCTGGAGGAATCACCGACTGGAACCTAATTTGCTTGGATAACAAGCCTTTCAAAACATCATTTCCAGAGGAGGGTTTTTTGGGGGACCTTTGAGATTCTACAACCTACCTTTGATCTTCTTCATTCTTCCCAGTAGATTCCCCATTTCTTTCTTCTTCCTCCTTTATTTTCTCTTCTCATTTTCCATCTTCTTCTTTTTCATTTTTATCTCTTTCTCCTTCATCCCTTTCACCTTCATCTTTATCCTTTTCTTCTTCAGTATGCTCTAGAGGGACAACATCATGCTTCTTTGATTCAACTTCTTCCTCATTT
>VDFB02324779.1:0-48844 GCA_007258455.2 Sequoia sempervirens
TGTTGTGGGGGGGGGGTTTTTTGAAGCTATCGGGGTTGTGGTGGTGGGGTTTTTTCTTTTCTAGAGGCCTTCTTGCTGCCATTTGGGTGGCTTGTGGGTGGAAGGGTTTTGATCCTTCCCTTGGGGTATTTTCTTTTTTTCCATTTCTTGTAAAAGTGTCCTGGGGGTTTGCATGCCTGCTGGGGATCTTGTTTTTTGCTATGCCGGGTGGGGAAACATCTGGGGTTAGCCCCAAATTGGATTTCCGTTCAGCATTTGGTTCGAAGCCTTCGGTGCATGGAGTGAATGTTTTTGATAATACGCTGTTTTCTTCAGAGATGGAGATGAATGATCTAGGATCGGTTAATGGTTCCCGAATTACGAAGATTAATGGGTGTTTGGAAAGATGCAAAGAGCGACCGAAGCTGATTATCCTGATGGAAATGCTTGCAGATGATATTGAATACTATTCAAGGCACTCTTTTTATTGCAAGTTCATGGGCTTGAGAGTCTCGCTGCATTTTTTGGAATCCTGGGCTCAACGGACTTGGATGCCGGAGGGGGAGATGGAGATTCGGCTCCTTGCGAACAACTTTTTTATGGTCTCTTTTGATTGCATGGCAGATCGGAATAAGGTCTTCGAGGGTGGCCCCTATTTTTATAACCAGGTGGGTTTGTTTATCAAGCCATGGCATGCTGGCTTCAACCCGACTGAGGCAATACCGAGTCGGATTCCAGTTTGGGTTTGGTTGCCGTGGTTTCCAGTTGAGTGTTGGCGGGATGATGTGTTGCATTTGGTGGCTTCAATGCTCGGTAAACCTATTGGGTCTTCACAACAGACGCAGTATAAAAAGGTAATGAATTTTGCTCGTATATGTGTAGAAATTGATTTAAGCAAGCCACTGCCAGATTCTATTGAAGTGAGTGCTGGATCATATACTTGGGTTCAACAGCTAGATTACGAAACCCTACCTTTTCGGTGTCGTCTTTGTCATGAATATGGTCACTTGCAGCGTAGGTGCCCTAGGGCTAAGCCTGTGGGGCCCCAACCTTCTCAGCCTTCTCGTAATCCTCATAGGACTGATAATGGTAAGGAGCCTATTCCGGGTGATGGTAATGGAGATGATGGTTATGTCCCTGTTAAGGCTCGCAATAGGAATCGGGGCCAGAAGCGGACCTTGAGGGAGAGGCAGGATGATGAAACTTTTAATAGGTTTGAGGTGCTAGATGATCTCAGCCAGGAGGAAGTGAATCCGGGGTTGTTGAACTTGGATCAGGGAACTTTGGGTACAGGACAGGATGGGCCACCATTGGAGGCCATGCAGGTTGTGCAGGAGATTGGGGTTGGGCAGATGGATACGGATCAACAATTGATTGTCCAGACTGAACAAGAATCTTCTATTGGAGCTTCGAAGAGTGGTGGAGGTGGTTCCCCATTGCCCCTGAAAGGAGGCAAGGATGTGGGGAAGAGCTCTTTGGCCTCCTCTCGTTTGGGTATTCAACAAAATGAACTGAAGAAAGGGGTTGGTGACAGGACTTCCAAGCTGGGAAGGAAAAAGGATATGGAGAAGATTAAATTAACTGGGGAAAATTTGGTGGAGTCAGGGTCAGTCAAGACTCTTGATTCACATTTTTCATGCCCCCAGAAATGATTGTTCTCTCATGGAATGTAAGGGGCTTGAACAGTGGCCCTCGACAAAAAGTTGTTCGTGATTTGGTTAGGAATCACTCTCCGGATGTTCTTTTTCTTCAGGAGACTAAATTATCTGTAGATAATATGTTGGCCATGGCTCCTAAGTTGTGGAAATATGGTGGATTCCAATGTGTGGGGGATCTTGGTGCTTCTGGAGGGGTGGCTTGCTTTTGGAACCCTCAGAAGATTTTCCCTCTATGGTGGATGTCCTCTAGATCCTCTATATCCCTAGTCGCCTCTTGGTATGAGACTGGTGAGTGTATTCTCCTCTCTAATGTGTATGCTCCTATTGAGTTTCTAGGTAAACAACTTCTATGGTCCCATCTTCGTTTTGTTTGTAGCTTAGCTCCTTACCATCCATGGGTTATGGCTGGCGATTTTAATGCTATTGTGGAGTTGTCTGAGAAAAGAGGTGGAATTCCTAGGTTGGAGCCTTCTACTCTTTTATTCAGAGATAGCATTTCTGAATTAAATCTTATTGATGTTCTGCCAAGTAATGGTCGCTTCACTTGGAATAATAGGAGAATTGGTGAGAGTTGTGTTGCTGAGAGGCTAGATCGATTCTTGGTTTCTTGTTATTGGGTTGGAGACTTATGGTCCACTCGATCTGAAATTCTTGATTGGAGAGGTTCTGATCATTGGCCTATTAAGCTTAGTATTATCTCTGCACTGGGGCCTCGGTCTCCCTCATTCAAGTTCCAGCTTATGTGGTTACGGGATCCCACTCTTCATGATTATGTGGCTGAGTGGTGGCGGATTGGTAGACCAACTTTTGGTACGGCAATGTACACATTCTCCAAGCTTCTTCAGTTTGTCAAATATCAGCTTAAAAGGTGGAATCAGCAATGTTTTGGTAATATCTTTCATGCTAAGGTTGCCGCACAGGAGGAGTTGAATAATATTACGTGGTTGATTCGTGAGAATGGGGCCTCTGAGGATCTTCTAAGGGAGGAGGCTAAGACTTTGAAAGTGGTTGAGGAATTTGAATTGCGGGAAGAAATCTATTGGAAGCAAAAGGCCCGAGTTGAATGGTTACAGGAAGGTGATAAAAACACCGCCTTCTTCTTCAATTTTGTGAAGGATAGGAGGCATGGTAATTCCATTCCTTTTCTGGTGAATGATAGGGGTGAACATCTTGCCTCGTTTCAAGAAATCTCTGCTGAGGCATCTCAATATTTTGCTACTTTATTTAGGGAGGATTCACAAGGGGGCTCTGTTGAGGAAGCACAGGTTCTTTCTTGTATTCCTCAGTTGGTCTCTAGGGAGGCGAATGAGTATTTGATGAAAGATATCTCTCTTGATGAGCTGGAGGGGATTGTGTTTCAGATGAAGAAGGGTAAAGCTCTAGTCAGATGGTTCGATTGAATTTTTGAGAATTTTGGGCTATCATAAAGTTGGATCTTAAGTTTGTCCTTGAGTCGGAGGAATAAATAGATGCTTCATGCTTTGAATTCCACCTTCCTTTCTCTCATACCCAAGTGTGAAGGGGCTGATAGGTTATCTCAGTTCTGACCTATCTCTCTTTGCAATGTGGCTTATAAAATCATTTCAAAGTTATTGGTTGAAGGTGTGAAGAAATGGCTTAAAGTGCTTTGATTTCAAAGGAACAAAGTGGATTTGTGGCCGGTCGGCAATTCTTGATAGGGTTGTCATTGCTTTCACGAGAGACCATCCACTCCCTTGGAAAACTCCCATAGAAGGCTATGTTCAACATTAGGACGGATATGGCTAAGGCTTATGTGAGGGTTAGATGGTCTTTTTGTGAAGATGTACTTTCTTTTGGTTTTGGTGAGGAGTGGATCCAATGGGTCATGAGCTATGTCACGTCTGTTTCCTTCTCAGTTTTGATAAATGGAGATCATTCTAAACTTTTTGGTGCCTCAAGGGGTTTGTGCCAAGGGGATCCTCTTTCTCCGTATCTTTTTCTGCTTCTTGTGGAAGGCCTTGGACATTTGTTGAAAAGAAGGGTGGAGCTTGGCATCATTCAAGGTTGGCGATGGGGTGGAGACTTGCCTCCGCAATCTCATTTGCAGTTTGTTGATGATACTGCCCTGATGGGGATGGCTACTGTTAGGGAAGCTACTAACTTGAGGCAGGTGTTGGACATATATCTTGTTGCTTCAGGACAATTGATTAATGAGGAGAAGTCTTCCATATTCTTCTTCAACACGCCGAGCCCATACAGAGAAGAATTGCTAATATCTTAAGGTTTCAGATAGGGGTTCTCCCTTTGACTTATCTGGGTTTCCCAATTTCTGTTCGCCATCTTCCCAAGGGTTCTTGGCAGAATATTGTTGATAAGCTCCATGCAAAAGTTAATCATTGGACCCACAGATGGTTGTCTTTTGCGGGGCGGGTTCAGCTTCTCAAGTTGGTGGTGCAGGCTCTCCCTACCTACAGATGTATGCTTCAGGTGGCTCCGATGGGTTTTCTGAGGGAGTTGGATTCTCTTGAAAGGTAGTTCTTATGGGCAGGAAGTTTGGCATCTTCCAAGTGGAGCCTGGTCAGGTGGGATGTTGTGTGCAGCCCAAAGCAATTTGGTGGTCTTGGTCTTCGACAGTCTGCATTATTTGGAGTGGCTGTGGCTGCTAAGTTATTTTGGAGATGGTGTGTGGAACAGGATCAGCCGTGGGCCAGGATATTATCTCATAAGTATTTCCCGGGGATTCCACGGCAGGATCTCCCTTGTTACCCTCTTGAGGGGAAAGGTTCAGTGATTTGGAATACTCTTCAGAAGGGTGCAAAGCTTATCAAGGAAGGTTTATTTTGGATTTGTAGATGGGGAACCGAAGCTCTCTTCTGGTCGAATTCTTGGGATGGATTCCCTCCACTTACTTCTCAGTTCCCCAACCTACTTCCTTTGTGCCAAAGATTTCTCGAGGCTGGTTGGGCTAGGGTGAGTGACTTCAAGTCTGTTGCTTCTTTTGGTCAGTTGGAGGTAGCTCATTGGAAGGATCCCACAGAGTGGCCAGATTTGGGACTTGCGGAAGAAAGTGTTGAGCTTCACAAGATTCTTCATAGTAGGAGTTGTAGTTCTCTTCTGGAAGAGGATATTCTTGCTTGGACCCATAATCCTAAGGGGGTTTACTCTGTTGCTTCTGGTTATTAGGTGTTATTGGCTCAGAAGCTAACTGGGGCAGAGGTTCATTGGTGGAAAAGGGTGTGGAATAAACTCTCGTGGCCTAAATGCAACTGCTTTGTTTGGACTTTGGCTTGGAATAGGTGCTTGACCTGGGATAACATTCATAAACGGGGATTTCAAGGACCTTCAATTTGTGTTTTGTGTGGGGGAGCGGAAGAGGATTCTTCACATTTGTTCTTTCGGTGCCCCTTTGTTGTGCAACTTTGGCATTGGTGGTGGGAGGTGTGGAAGCTTCCCTGTATTCATGCGTGCTCTTTGGTTGAATTCTGGGATAGTATGGGAAGACCTCCTTCTATGGCTTCCTTTTTGCAGGAAGTTTGGTTCGTGGGCCCTACCTTTCTGCTTTGGCAGATTTGGTTGGAGCGGAACCGCAAATTTTTTGTGATCAGAAGTTGGTGGGTCGGCAAGTTTGGATGCGTATGCTAGGAATGGTGCAGGAGTCTATTTTAGCTAAATGTGATGTGGTTTTCCCCTTGGAGAGAGGTGATGCTGAGTTGGTGGCCAGACTGGGTCTTCAAGAAATTCATTCATCTTTTGTTAGTTCCAGGAACTGTAGGCATGGGAAAAAGAGGGTTCAACGGGTTGGAAGGTGGTTACCTCCTCCCAATGGATTTTTAAAGATCAATACTGATGGTTCTTCTAGGGGAAATCCTGGGCCTGCTGGAATTGGTGGGGTTGGCAGGGACTCAGCTGGGTCGGTGATTTTTCTATTCTCTATACATGAGGGGGTGAAGACTATTAACTTCATGGAGGGTCTGGCAATTCTTCATGCTATTGAGAGGGCCCTTGCTTTGGGATGGAGAAAGGTTATATGTGAAGCTGATTCACAGATTTTGATTAATCTCTTGAATGAGCGAAAGATATCTGATATAAATTGGCAGTTGGCTTCGGTGGTTCAACGGATTCTTCAAGTTAGTTCTCGGATGGAGGAGGCATCCTTTGTTCACATCCCAAGGGAGTGGAATCGTGCTGCTGATTGCTTGGCCAAATGGGCCTCTGAGCATGATAGTGGTTGGAAGGTTGAGGATTGGGATCAATAACCCTAAGCACATTTAGACCGGTTCTTGGAGGAGGATAGGAGGATACATGGGGATAGTTGATGTTGTTTTATGCTGTGGGGTTTTCGCCTTATTTTCTGGGGCTGGGTCCCTTGGTTATTATTGTAATGCTCTTTTCTGATTTCAATAAAATTTTTACCCTTTGTTTCAAAAATTAAAATTTATCTCATAATAATAGATAATATCGACAACCTTCTTATTGATAATAGATTTATTTCACAATAAATATGATTACTCTTAAAGATACTCATTGTATAATACATATTATACTATTATTAATTTATTGTCATTAATAGTGTTGATAATACTATTTGTATGATAATATTGTATTGTGTTTAATAATATTAATGCCCATATTATACTCAATAATAATATTAATATTATACCCCTCTTCTTATTATTAAGTTTAATATTAGAACTATTACTAATATTATTGAAACTTATATTTTTGTCTTTATCATTATCATTATTGCAATACCTAAAGTTTCACTCTTATAGAGTAAATATTATTTACTATCATTAACAATAATAACACTTGAAATAATTAATATCAATGTAATAACTACTCCTCAAGTAATTTTTTATCAATACTACTATTAACTTGATTAATACAATTATTGCATTGTGATTTATATTAAAGATGCCACAAATTATTACCTTTCCACTAAAAGGTAGTCAAAAAATACTAAGGAGCTTGTAAGAAGAGAATTCTAATTCAATAAAAGTTGTTACGATAAAAGAACACTTGACAACTCATGACTTCCAATCTAAACCAAAATTCATATAACACTAAGTCATTGCCCTAAAATTCCAAAATCGGCCTAATGTTGAGAATAGAGAAGCCCTAGATTTGCTCTCTAGACATTGAACCATAGCCTTATAATTCCATGTTCTCTATGAATTGCAAGCCATTTTAGAGTTCATAAAACTCTAAGTTGGTATTTTTTCTTTTGTGGTCTGCAAAATAACTTGCAAATACTAATTAAGTGAAGTGAATCTTTCAGGCAAGAAATTGATATAAGCAAACCTGATTTGTGTGTGTTTAGCTTCGTGGTAAATGCCTCTCGAGTTGTTTTGTATTGAGATTATGCTTTTAATGGTATAATCTATAGCTCCTAAAAAATAGCGCTTGATCTGAATGCAAAAATCAAACTTTGTATTGTTGGAAGTTTGTTAGTCTGGTACCTTCATTACTTATTGCATGCTTGCCAGATATTGTATTCTATTATGAAGCATCAACTATTTTTTTTCAAATGGATAAAGTATGAAATTCGAATTTCAAAGCTTACTAAATTTGATGTTTGATTAAGAAAAACCAAAAAAGATATTACGCCATTGAAGCTTAGCTACTCGTGTTGTGATTATCATTAGTTTATTTTATTTTATTCAAACTTTCTTTTCAAACAAAATGTTAGCTCAAGACATTTAATTAATGCTATTCCTACATTGAAGAGACTGGAACCTCTAGCGAAATTTACACTGAAAAGGGACGTTCTTCCAGTAGGCTTAAGTGCCCACGCTGACCACCCCTGACAAGTTGAATATTAAACGCCACCTGGAGGGTCTCTAATTCACAACTAAGTTTAGGTGTGAGAGTGGAAGCTAGCAGTTGAGATTTTGATTAAAGGTTTAGCTGTCAATAAAGAGATGGATGATCTACATTGGTCAAGATCTCAACCACACAAAACTTCGTTGATCTGCTTTAAATCCACCTCTGGATCCATGAAGGTCCAATTATTCAACTTATTCAATTGTCACCATTAAGGCTGCATAAGTGTTTGTGCAGCCCCATCACCAACTTTTTTTTTTTTCTTTACACAGGGGAGGCTACTGGTATAAGATTTCCTAGTACAACATATGGGGCATTTTCTGCAGGATGCTGAGGACAGCAGGAGGTGTCTTATGGAAGATACAAACATTTAGAGTATTCTTTTTTTAAATGCTGAAGAACTCTCTTAAATTTAAACTGCTCTATACTTAATGTTTCCTTGCCCATATTCATGTGATCAAACCCATATATGGGAGGATGACACCTCTCATGGAGGTCACAGGTATCCCACTGTGTATTTCCTTAAATGAATATTTCAACCTTGAGGTCATTCTTCTCAGGAAGGGTATATTATATAAATACACTTTAGTAGTAACTAGAATAGCTACATATGCATGTCTTCCAAGTTCCAGGCTATGGTTTTAAACAACCATTTTAGAAATATTTAGGTATGTATGCACTTCTTATTTTTAGTAATAACAAACAAACGACCAAAAGAAGCCTTACTATTTTCACTTGAAACTTTAGAACAATGATACATGAATCCATTTTCCTTTAAAGGGATGATAAGCAGGCAGTACTCAAAAAAAAAAAATTCCCTACAACTATAATTTATGGAGATCATTGACTGATTTTATATTAAATACGCATTATATCCAAAAAGTTTCTTTTTCTTTTCATTTACCATAATTTTTTTTCCAAATCAGAAATAAATTTTACATTCGACCACAATGTGAAATTCCAATTACAATATGTCTCCATGTTTTTATTTTACTTCAATTTGAAATAAAATATGTTGAATGCTACATTCTCATCTTATTTCCTTCCTTTAAACAAAACACACTATATAAGGAAAACATTGTTATTTTACTCTTCCCTTTTTAAAATAGGATAGCTAGATTCATTTTTTTTTCACAGATAGGCTATGCACAAATGCAACTTGAGTTTTGCATTACATTGAGGATTCTCTCATATTATTTTGACATGACTGATATGGCCATAACCACAAAAGGACTAAATCACAACTTAGGTGAATTTCAACACATTTATATTTAGAAGTCTACTAGTGCAAATTTTCCCAACAAAAATATTTGATGTAATCAATATAAGCATAATACATTTTACTCTTATAGTGAGACAACGTGTTTGCATTCTAAGTACCATACTTACTAACCTTTTCTTTGTCTTTTTTTTTTATTATACCAAAATCCTCTTAAAGTTTAAACACAACAAATCTGTCATATGCATTATGAGCCATATAAAATAAGATACACATCTTTTATTTAGACTGTCCCTATTACAATGAATACTTAGAAATTCAATAAACCACTTGCTCTAGTACAATCAATATTGAGAAAACTAATAACTTACATGTTCATAAAATTAAAAATTTATCTTTTCTTTCTTTCATTCTACCACAAAAAAATATGTATAAATAAAATAAATAACACAAAATGAATGAAGCTTGCTCTTTTCCCATTTTCTTTCATGTTACAACAAAACAATAACTCTCCACATTACATCTAATTGTAAGAAATACATTGATTGGCACACGGCTGAAAAGGGCTTGCTCTCCACCCTATCGTAATAGCATCATGGGGCCTCGTGGGCTCTAGCCATACCCTCGAGCAAGGAATTCTTTTAGCTCCACGATAATATATGGAGTCTTTTCTCATTTTTACAAAGGGATAAAACTAACATAGCACAAATTTCATGCATCTGCTTTCTATTTTCAACCATGATTCATACACTATGTCACCTTCTTACAACCAATAAGCAAGGGTAAATGGAAATAAGAACTTATCTCTTTTCTTCTAGGTGAAGGGATTGAACTCTTTCATCCATCTTTCCTCTCCAAGCCAAGCTATCTTGATCACTGTCTTCCCAAAGAGGTGGGCTCCTCTCCTCTTCTCATTCTTTCTGCCATCTGCACTAAAGTTCTCCAAGAGGAGAAGTGGGTAACACCCCACTCATCCTTCCTCTCCAAGATATATAGGAGTTTTCAACTTGTAACCTTTGAATGGGGAGGTGTGAAGTGTACCTCCCTCCATCAATGAGGGTCTTTCCTTATTAAAGAGGGTAACATGCCCTTGGACAACCCCTTAATCTTTTCACTTCCATTCTTTCCTCAAAATTCGTCACTCCTCAGTATGAGGACTTTTCAAGAGTCAAATCATGTCCTTGGGGCCTTATTGCATGCCCACTTGACCCCTACCACTATGTTATAGACCCTAGGGGGTTTATTTTGCATCCCAACCAAGGAAATTGACCAACAACCATTTTTAAAGACCCACTTAGGATTCATCCGAGTTTCACACCTAGATAAGGGTTCCTAACTCTTAGCCCCACTTACACCCATATAATCAATTATCCCTTTAATAACAACCCTCACCACTTAATTTAACAACATATCAACTTTATTTATTTCTAAGCCACAAAAGGGAGGTCAAATTCATGATCACACGGGGATGTCTTCTTGATGTGTTCTCAATGGCCTTCCCTTCTCGTACTGACACTCTTCCTTTCCTGCACATTATTAATGAAACCATAAGAAACAATCATACATCACATTAATCTGATAGATGAAATAAGACTTAATTGTACAACCATTTCATTTACAATTTCAACTCATATTCACAATTTATGAGTCGTAAATCCTTCATGGTAGAGTCATATACAAGTGTCAATAAAATAAAAAAGTATTATCACATAATCACACTATTTATCATTCATAATACATCTTACCATTTACTTAGGAAAACATAGAACAAATTAGAGTTTTACTAATCACATGCCAAGTGGGGTTTTACATAATAGGACTATTTAGGAAGCAACAAGACTATGATGAAGGAAGCAAATCTACCAGATGTCTACTGGACAAAAGCTATTCAAATTGTAGTTTACATACTCAACAAAGTATAAGAAAGAGTAAATAATTGAAAGAGTCCCTATGAACTATGTTATGGAAGAAATCCTATTAAATATTTTAGAGTGTTTGGAAGCAGATGTTATATTAGGAGAAATGACAAAAACTTAGGAAAGTTCTATGCAAGATCAGATGAAAGAATCTTCCTTGGATATTCTACAAAGAGCAAGGTATATAGATACCACAAAAAGAGGATGAAAAAGATAGTTGAAAGTGCAAGTGTCAAAGTGGATGGAGAACCACATCAAAGCTCAGTACTGATAGAAGGATATGAATCTAATGAGTACTCTTGTAGAGAAGAAGAAAAGGAGGAAGAAAAGGAAAAGGAAATGCAAGTGGAAGAGGAAGAAGCTCTGGAAGGGAATTATAAGACTCATAAGTATGTGTAGAAGAATCATTTTGAGGATCAAATCGTTGGAGATAAGAGAAAAGGTGTGCTAGCAAGAAGAAAAGTTGCTATGACAAAGGAATAGGTAAATTTGTGCCTACTTTCTAAAGTAGAACCTAAGACAATGATTGAAGCATGCAAGGATGAGAATTAGATCAAAGCTATGGAAGAAGAATTGATGCAGATCAAGAAGGATCAGACTTGGGAACTAGTCCCAAGACCAACAAATAAAAATGTGATAGGAACTAAATGGGTTTCCAGGAACAAATTGAATGAAAATGGAGAAGTTGTCAGAAATAAGGCTAGGCTTGTGTGTAAGGTGTAATCACAAGTGGAAGGAATAGATTTTGAGGAGACATTTGCTCTGGTGGCAAGAATAAAGGCCATGGGGATGCTTTTGGCCTTTGCGGCATATAAGGACTTCAAGGTTTATCAGATGGATGTGAAGTTTGCATTCTTGAATGGAGAGTTGGAAGAAGAGGTATACATTGAACAACTAGAAGGATTTCAATTATCATAAGATCCAAATATGGTTTGCATATTGAAGAAGGCACCGTATGGACTCAAGCAAGCTCCTAAAGCTTGGTATGCAAGATTAGAGAGGTACTTGTTGAATTAGGTATTCAAAAAGGGTAAAGCAGATAGTAATCTTTACTTCAAAGTTGAGAGATCAAATCTTGATTGTGGTTTTGTATGTTGATGCCATAATATTTGGAGGAATGAGGCAATGTATAAGAGCTTTGCAAAAGAAATGTAGAATGAGTTTGAAATGTCAATGTTTGGGGAGATGAATTTCTTCCTTGGACTACATATCACTCAAGTAGAAAAAGGAATATTCATTTTACAATCGAAATATGTAAAGGAAATGTTGAAGAAGTTTGGAACAAAAGACTCTAAATTGGTATGTACTTCTATGGTTACTAGTCGCAAGTTAAGCAATAATGATGAATCTCCTAAGATAGATCAAAATAAGTACAAATCATTGATTGGTGGACTGTTATATCTAATTGCTACTAGACTAGATATCATGCATGCAGTTTGTCTTGTGGCTAGATTTCAAGAAGATTCCAAAGAATCACATGTGGAAACAATCAAGATGATATTCATATATTTGTAGGGAACTTCGGACTATAATTTATGGTATCCAAAGGGTACTAATATCTCTTTGAGTGCTTATATAGATATAGATTGGGTAGGTTGTGTGGATGACAAAAAAAGTACAAATGGAGGTGTTTTCTTTCTTGGAAATAGATTGGTTTCTTGGTTAAGTAAGAAGCAAGATGGTATCATCATCTACTACAGAGGCAAAGTATATTGCAAAAACATCTTGTTGCACATAGGTGTTGTGGATGAAGCAAGCATTAAAGGATATCAGAGTATCATATGATGAACCTATTTCTATCTTGTGTGATAATACAAGTGTTATCAATATTTCAAATAATCTGATAATGCATTCAAGGAAAAATCATATCTCAATCCGGTATCATTTCCTAAGAGAGAAGGTTGTTGAAGATGAAGTGAAGCTGGAGTATGTGCCTACAAAGGATAAAGTTGCATATATCTTCACAAAGGCTCTTCCAAAAGATAAATTTGAGTATCTCTAGCAAAATCTAGGGGTCATTGCCCCTCCTTCCTTTAACTAGACGCATAAGATTATTCATCTTTCTAGGAGAGTTATTCAATATTTATTCTTTGTTCTAGACTGATGGTGACTACGTCTCAAGGGGAGCATGTAACAATGTATTTGGTTGTTGCAGTCAGTGGAGATCAAAAAATAAAAAGAGTTCTATGCAGGTGTTGTCCCTTTGAGAGAAAGAGAGTATGTGTGAAAGGTGTAGGTATTGCCCTTTTCCATTGATGTCAAAGGGGGGAGACTTGGTTGAAAAATCATATAGAAAGGGGGAGAGAGTGTTCAAAAGGTATAAGTGGGTGATCCCACAATACTGGTTTTCAATTTTTGGCCAAACTGGACACTGAACTGATTTTTTCTAACTAAATCTTCACTTTCGGGCACCTATAGCGGCTAAACCATGAGGAATTTGAAGATGATGCAAACTAGTGATTTGTCACATTTTTTTCTGTAGATTCTAAATATATTTTTTTCAAAATTTTTGGAATTAGATTGCACTTCTTTTTCCATCTGCTGAAAACTAGTGTGTTTTTAGTAAACACCATTTTTAAGGAGTGACGCTCACCGTATACACATAACCTTTTTTTTCCATGAAGGATAAAATTCCATTTTTTGAATTTAGATTTATAACTATGATATCTAGTGCTTCCAATTGTTTTCATAGTGTTTTATTGAATATTTTTTCCTTAATCAAGTTTTGAAGTCAAACCAATTACAATTCTGGACATAGGTGGATCAGATACAACATAACCTTTTTTTATGTATCAATTTTTGTTGGATTAAGGACTTCAATATCTAGTGCATCGATATTTTTTAATTTTATTTTGATAATCTTCTATTTTTCACATGTGTAGAACAAAGAAGCTTGTTTTTGGTGAAAACCTATGTTTAATCAAACTAAAAAAAAAATACATAATAAAACCAAAACATATTAAAATTATATTTGTTGGATACTTCGTTTCGAGGACTACCATCTTCCAGTTGGGTCTGTGAAGTCTCCTCCATTTTCATCCTCAAGTCAAGCTTCGAAGGGAAAAATTTAGGATTTTTTTGGTGCCAGAGGGGAGAAGGGGGGAAAAGGAGGGTTCGAGTGAATCCCCCTTGGAGGTTCGCTCGAACTAGGGTTCACTCGAACTAGGGTTCACTCGAACCAGGGTTCAAGCGAATCCACTTTCCACAACCTTTTCCTTTGCTTCTTTTTCTTGGGAAATGTGGGACCAACATTTAATGGGTTCACTTGAAGGGGGGTTCTAGTGAACCCCCTTTGGGTTCGCTCGAACCAGATGTTCGTTTGAACCCCCAAAAACCATTTTTTTTTGCATGGGGGCATTTTTTGCAACTTTTCCTTCATCACTAGAATTGTAAACCAGTTTTTTGGGTTAACCCAAGTGCTTGTGTAAGGGGGAGTGATGTAGTGTTATGAGGATTCAAAAACATATCTCAAAAACCTTCAACAATATCTCAAGGCAAACTTTACATAATACATGCTTTGAATGTTCTTGAAGGCACTTTCATAACAACTCATCATAGAAAATCAACAAAAACTCTTCATCTGACCTTAGAGGAACCATACACCACCTTACCATGTCAATAATAATGTCACACAAAACCATACTCCAAATCTGGAACCCTCAATCATTCAATTTTCCTCTATGGTTGTCATATCTCCTAGTAGCCTTGTTTTCACAAATCATTGCAAACACATGACTTAATTCACATTATTTGGAAAAAAATCACTTGATATAATTCACACCATCCCTAGACAACATAAACTCTCCATTCCAACCATTAAAGGGTTCAACACAACAATCTAATTCAAGATTCCTTACTGTATTTTCAATCTGTCATCACAGGAAACTACTATCAAACAACACTAGGGCATCACAAAATCATATGCAAAATTTAACTTATCACCATGAAATTTTGGAATATGGAAGAACATGAATAAAAGGAAAATTTCACCAATTTATATGTTTGTCCACTGTACAAATCAAGAGAAACACATTTTTTTTGTATACAAACCCCAAAAACTTTATGTTCAAGACAATTTTTAGAAATGGGATTGTTTGACCCTTTAAAAGGAATTATAAAAATTACTGGTAAAAAGAAAGTTTGTCCCCAACATCAAGATACTTCCATCCATCCAAGTTTCAGATCCGTACATGTCCGTATATGGCCATACTAACATGTTTTCTGATTGTGATTTCTGAAAAAAAATTTCAGAATTGGCCGCCTTCACTAAAATCAACATAACTTGCACAATATGTAATGAAATTGCATGGAATAAAAAAAAAAATGTAGTGAACTCACAACTCTAACCATTCCATATGATTTCAGGCCATTTTGGGCTGTACAACACTGTACAACACAAAATAGCAGCAATAAAACAAGGGAAAATAGTTATAAATGAGGGTTTTTATTCATTTTTCCTTCAATCCATCCTCTCCCCCCTACAAATGCATCATAAAAGCATATTTATAACTATCTACATGCCTTTCAACCACCTAAAACTGACTCATTACCTTCTTGACCCTTCATCTACCTAATTTTGCACTTTTGACAATTTTTACAATACTTGACAAATGAATACAAAGTTACTTCCTAGGACTCTGAATGACCTCATACATATCAAAAATGGCTCATTAGACCTTATTACAATATTAAAAAACCTAATCTAATAAATTTATACAATATGGCCTCATGGAGGCAAGAAATCAAATAGGTTCCCTTGCACCAAACTCCCCATGAAAAAGAAACTCAAGTCCCTTGAGTGAGGACCTACAATAGAATCATGTTTGATTTCCTCCTTCTTTGGTCTCCAAATGCTTCTTTCATCAGGTGTACCCTTCCACTACACTGAGTACTGAAAAAATGCATAATCTCTTGAACCTTCACCAACACTTGGCTTCATCTTCACTCTCGGTCTGCCCATTCTTTTGCTTAAGTATTTGGGCCTGTCAAATGGAAATGATTGCCTCTTCCAATTTTCCTTTTTAGATACCTGCACTGGAACAAATAAAATAGAAATTTAATTGACAAAAACAATTTGATCAGTATCATACATGAAATCTTCTTCCAACTATCTTGGAGACTCTTGCCATTCCTTATCAACAACTTGGTCAACATCAACCTGATCAACAACTTGATTCTCCACAACAACCTTATCATCAATATGTCTTTCTTGTTCTTCTACCATCATCACCATATCTGGCTTAGTTTGTTCACCTTCAAGCTTGCTATTCCATTCCCTCTCAATGGCTGCAAACCTTTCCCATAAATCTTCTTCTTCATCCACCTTGCTGAATGCTTCTTCTTCTTGTTTGGGCTGCTCTTTATCTTCCTCTATCATCTTCACATCTGGTTTTGATGCCTTCATTTGTCTTTTTTTTTTTTTCAGCCTTTGAATAGGCCACATAACACTCTTCTTAACTATCAAGTGCCAACTTGTTGCTTGTCTATACAACTATTTCATCTCATCTTCCATCCTTCTTATTTTCTCTTCTATTTCTCTTATCTTTTCAACCTCTAGTTGCCTTGCATTCTCTCTTTCCTTCTTCCTCAACTCTTTTTCCTCTTTTTTCTTCTTCCTTTGTGAATCCTCAGCCTGCAAACATCTTTCCAATCTTCTTAGCAAATCCATCTTCACAGGCAAGTCTCTCCTTGCTTCCACTTCACTTTGCCACACCTAGGCAATCAAGTTCCTTCCTCAACCTGCACAACACACAACCAAAACTACAAAATCATACTCTTCCTCTACCCATACCTTACTGGGCTCTGATACCACTTTGATGCAGTGCTAGGAGGATTCAAAAACATATCTCACAAACCTTCAACAATATCTCAAGGCAAACTTTATATAATACATGCTTTGAATGTTCTTGAAGGCACTTTCATAACAAATCATCATAGAAAATCAACACAAAAATCCTCATCTGACCTTAGAGGAACCATACACCACCTTACCATGTCAATAAAAACCACACAAAACCATACTCCAAATCTGGAACCCTCAATCATTCAATTTTCCTTTATGGCTGCCATATCTCCTAGTAGCCCTGTTTTCACAAATCATTGCAAACACATGACTTAATTCACATTATTTGGCAAAAATTCACTTGAGAGAATTCAAACCATCCATAGACAACATAAACTCTCCATTCCAACCATTAAGGGGTTCAACACAACAATCTAATTCAAGATGCCTTATTGTATTTTCAATCTATCATCACAAGAAACCACTATCAAACAACACTAGGGCATCACAAAATCATATGCAAAATTTAACTTATCATCGTGAAATTTTTGAATATGGAAGAACATGCATAAAAGGAAAATTTCAGCATTTTATAGGTTTGTCCACTGTACAAATCAAGAGAAACACATTTTTTTTGTATACAAACCCCAAAAACCCTATGTTCAGGACAATTTTTAGAAATGGGATTGTTTGACCCTTTAAAAGGAATTATAAAAATTACTAGTTAAAATAAAGTTTGTCCCCAACATCAATATCCTTCCATCCATCCAAGTTTTAGGTCCGTATAGGTTTGTATATGGCCGTACTAATGTGTTTTCTGACTGCAATTTCTGAAAAATGTTTTTCAGAACTGGCTACCTTCACCAAAATCAACATAACTTGCACAATATGTAATGAAATTGCATGGAATAAAAACCAAAATGTAGTGAACTCACAACTCTAACCATTTCATATGATTTCAGGCAATTTTTGGGCCGTACAACACCATACAACACAAAATAGCAGCAATAAAACAAGGGAAAACAATTATAAATGAGGGTTTTTATTCATTTTTCCTTCAATCCATCCTCTCCCCTATAAAAATGAATCATAGAAGCATATTTATAACTATCTACATCCCTTTCAACCACCTAAAACTACTCATTACCTTCTTGACCCTTCATCTACCTAATTTTGCACTTTTGACAATTTTTACAATACTTGACAAATGAATACAAACTTACTTCCTAGGACTTCAAATGACCTCATACATATCAAAAATGGCTCATTAGACATTATTACAACATTAAAACACCTAATATAATAAATTTATACAATATGGCCTCATGGAGGCAAGAAATCAAATAGGTGCTCCTGCACCAAGGAGTATTGAGTGTTGTTTATGTTGTTGATGGTTTTTCATTAGGTGTTACCATCAATAAGAAAGGGGGAGATTGTTGGAAACTTGGAATTGTTGGAGATTGATGGTGTTGTCATCAGTGTTGTCATTGATGTCAACCCCTTGTATGTAGAGATTTGTGGAAAGTGTTGCACTATGCTATTATGTTTTGATGTCACATTAATGTCAACCCTTGGTGTAGTCTTGATGAGGAGTTGTGGTATTGCTATCATCTAATGCTGTCATTGATGTCTTGTATGGTTGTGATGAGAAGATGTTGTAGTTGTAGTATGTTCACTTGGTTTCCAAGTGCTTTTGAGAAAAATTGAATAAAATAAGTATAAAATGTTCTTGAGTGGTGCTCTATGTTTTATTCCTCATTTATTCAATATTGAAGATATGCTTGTTTAGTTTGGATATGTTGATCAAAGGTGTTCAAAGATGTTATATCCAAAGTTGTAGGTTTTGGATTGTGAGGCAATGGAAGTTGTCTTCACCAATGTGTGGACTATGAAGCAACGTGTCTAGGAGAAATAAAATTGCTTTGCATTTCTCCATGTTGAAGTTTTGTGTCATGTGGATTTGGGAACGTGCTTATATTGCTTGTATTTACTCTCCCTTGGAGTTTATGGTGTTGATTTTCTCTTCAAGTTCAGTTCATGTGTTGGAATTCAGTGGTAGTGCATCCTAATATGTAGGATAAAATAATTCTTTATTTCAAGTGGTTACGACAGTGTTGTAGAGTATTATGGTGATGTTGGAATATTCTTGTATGTTGTTTGATGTTGTTGTGTGGTTCACATTTTTTTTTGAACTTGGAGAAGCATGTATACAGTCGCTTGCAGTGTTAGTTCAGGTTTGGCCAACCTAGCATGCTAGCACTATTTGCAAAGGTACCTCATGGATTATGAATATGTTGAGTAGCATGATGATGTAGATTTGGGTCCTAGTTAACCCTTACCATGGTCCACCATCTCTTTCCATCGTGGAGGTGTTTGGTACTAACCTATTTGGTGTCTTCATGTTTGAGGCACATACGTTTAATTATAGCCAACTTGAAGATGTTTTTCAAGTTGCAGATGGTATATATTCAAGGTCAATTATTGGAGAAGTTGTGTGGTGTATTGTAGTGCGAAATGTGATCAAGTACTATCATTTGAGTGCAAGCTTAAATGACTAAGGGTATCAAAAGTAGTGAGTAGAAGGTGTCAACATTTTCAGCAACCCATAAGTTACTGGAGGCAATGAGCTGAAGGTTGTGGATGGTATGGTGTTGTTGTGGTGGATTCTCTTCTTGCTCTAAGACAGTGTTCTCTCTATAATAGTCCTCTTCTTCTTTCTAATCTGGTAGTGAGCCACGCATAGTGAGCCCTTCTTTCTTTCTGGACAACAAGACCTTTGGGTAGTGAGCCTTCTGATAATGAGCCTACTATAATAGGCATTGCTATTAATTTATATTATGAGTTAATCCTCACCGTTGTTTTTCCCTTCTTGGGTTTTCCACGTAAATTTGGTGTTCTATTATGTATGGTTGTGTTTTGCATTGTTGTTTCATATCTTTGAATTTATCTAATGCATGATAAGGGTTTAAAGGATAATAAGGGTTTGAATGTTATGGGGGATTGAATGTTTTAATGTAAAACTAATTCACCCCCTATCTTAGTTTTACTGTACATCTCATAGTTATACCTAAGTGTACAAGTAGAAAAGATCATAGTGTAATACCTTATCATTCCAAAAAAAATGTAAATCATAGTAGTTAGATAAATCCTTAGTACTTTGATATATCATGGACTATATTTAGTTACAAATTCTAAAAAATCATGATAATTCAAACACATTGATAATGTAATATTTTGTAAAAAATAAAATATGGATTTTGAATTAAGGATGTAGCCTCTATTATGAATTGTTATAAAAAACATTGAAATGATCATGAATGCACTTGAATAAACATATTTTTCCACATTTGGCTAAAGGTTTTCAAATACATACAATTTTAGTTACATGAAAAACATCCTCTAGATTAGTGTTGTATGGAATATTATTACGAGAACTTGATAGTTAGACAATGCTATTCAAATATGTAATATGTGTTAACAATGAATGTAAATAATTTATAATGTCAAAATAAGCATTTAAATTTTAAATTTTTGGTTATTTATATGTATATATTTGAGAATTTTCATGAGACATGAAGTCGATCTCTAGAAAGGTTAGTTTTTGATGATATTTATGGGTCAAACCAATTAAAGGGGGTGTTTTCTCATTAGAAACTATTAGTTTTAAGGGATGGTGCACCATCAAGACCATTAAAAATGAAGGGGAAGACATGTATGACTTGAATTGCATATGAAATATCAAGTATCTACTAAGAACATCAACAATAAAATCCTAATTCTATGGTATTAGTGGCTAGATGGGAACCAAGGATAGAGAGTCAAAAATAATGATATTGGATAATCAAATGATGTAAGATATCTACCCCAATCACACTACCATGAAAATTTTCAATCAAAGGGAGCCTTGAATTGCATGACATGAAGTCTTGAGGAAATGAAATCATCACATGAGAAATGATATAATTTAGGGGGAATATACCATCTAATCAACTAATAAGCGTTAGAGAATAGAAGAATCAAGAGAATTTATAATACAGAGACAAAAATAATGAGATTGACAATCAAAACATGTAAATATTACACCAATCACACTACCATGAAAAGTTTCAACCAAAGAGAGCTGAATGGCATGATAAGGCATAAGGAAATGAAATCATAATAAGAAAGAGACAATTTAGGCGGAATATACCATCTAAGAACTAAAAGCGTTAAAGAATGAAGAATCAAGAGAAGTTATAAATACCTAGAGAATAAATGGATGAAGAAACACAATTTAGTAAACATGTGCATTTTATACTTTTCTTATTACCAAGTAGAGAAAGTTAGGTGAACCTAAAAAGAGAGCTGTCATGGTATTGATAAGGCATAATTGAATGTTAGATTGTAATAAGCAAGAGACCAATATCTTGTCTTACTATATCTATGTAAGAATTTAAGGTGTTAAATTATGAATAATCCTTGTGTTAGGTTGTGATTTTCTATCTTGACATAGGTTTGTTGTAGAAACACATTGTGTTAGAGTTTTGGTAAATTTCTATATAATTAGTCTTGTATATTACAATATCAATTCTATGAATGATTCTTGTGTAAATATATGATCTATTATCACATAGTATGTTTGCGACCTTGTGGCAAAAAAAATCCACAACCAATACCCTAAGTCATAGATGTTGATAGGAGAAGTGAAGGGTTCTAAATTGTTCCAAGGTACAATGGAGCTATATATCCACCAACTTATAGAAAGTAGATGTTTGAAGTTATCTATGATATGAAAAATAATCGAGTGACTGAAGCTTGGATGAGGGAGATCTTACTATTATATAGATATGTTTCCTTATTGAATAACAAGAATTTTTGTATGGTCATTAGATTGGATCCATGGGAGAGTTTGTATTCCTCTTGATGTGTATTATATATTCATTAATTGTCTTGTTTGTACTAAGAAAGTCTAAATCTCAATTGAAGAAGTAGAGGATATTATTATGTCAAATTAGAAAAGCTAGGAATCTATAATTATAAATTGGTGATGATCTTCCCTAATGGTACACACCTCACTAACACATCATGAAGAAATTATCCTAATATGAGGGTGGTTGGGTTAAAAAATTGGCCTAATACTTGGGTTGACCTATGAACTAAGTGATTTTGTGAAGTGATTAGTGGTGTCTAATCTCGTGTATTAATTTCTCATGTAGATAATAGTAAATAGTGATAATTGGATAGGTTTTAATTGTAGGAGCTGACATATAGCTCATAGAATATGTTTGAGTCACTCAAGCCTCCAGGATCATTTGCAAAAACCAACAACAACCTTCCACAAGAGGGAAAAGCATAACATGAAATTTAAACAATAGATGCAAGATGTGGCTAATATGCAATACTCAAGATTGCAATGATATATTAGACTTACACAACACTCAACAGAACTCTAGATTTATAAAATGTATATATGAAGCCTTTCTTATATAGGAAAGGAGTGAAATAGGATTAGACAAGATCATGAAAAGTGTATTAATCCTATCACATGAGACAACTAAGTCCTAACAACCTAGGAAACAAGCATTAAATTCTCAATGCAAAATTAAATGCATGAGAAAATTATTAAATGCCTATATAACTAAAAGTAATTAATGAGATATGGCCCCATTATAACTAACTTCTAGAAATGACAACTAGGAAACTTAACTCTTAAGTAAACTTATAATAATGTGAATAGGTCCTTACTAATAACTAGTTAGGAAATAACCCCATTCACACCAACATTAATAACTAGGCTAAGTAGATAAGAATCCAAAATTTTGATGTTTTACTAACTATACTGTGTCTTAGCTTGTTTTGAGCGAACTATATTGAATGACACTTCAAATAAAAATAGAATAACCAAAATATTGTATTATAAGTCCTAGCTTATATATGGGAGATGGATGATTTTTAGATTTTTTTCCATAACAAAGAGGTTCCTTGAGTAATCTTGAAGGATAAATTCTTATATATATGTATACTATCATGATTTGTGGTCATTAAAATCCTTGAATTTTCTTATTCAAAGAGAGGACTAGAGTTTGTAATAAGTGTTGAAGTGCTTGATTAAAATCAAATAGAATTTTTTGAATATATTTTTAACTCCCTATGTATGTTAGATGGTTGGATCATTTACAAGAGATTGTATTGGTTCCTCTTAAGAATTATGGTACTATAAATGGATTCATTTCTTTCATATAAAGTCTTGATATGTTCCTAGCTATATATCATCAAATTATTGTAATAATCACATCATGTTCCCATAATGTTCTAGTGAATGTTGTAAATATAGTGTTAGGGCATGTGCAAGATCATGGGGGGCCAAAAAGTGGCAATGAGAAAAAAACATGCTTTTACTTTGTCGAAATCATGAAATAAAAAGTTGACTTTTTGTATGGGTTGTGTAAAATTTGAATTTGGTTTGGTAATACCAAACCAAAATGGATATATGTTAATAATAGATATCCGTTCCCAAAATTATTTCTCATCATTTTATGTATTCAAAACGGATATTCATTTTGAAAAGAAAAATGGATATTCATTTCCAATAAGTATTTTAATAAATTTTATCCCAAAAATCCCACTTCAGTAAAATGGGCATAACTTTTGCATTATTGATTGAAATTTGTTTTTTTATAGGCGTTAGAAAGGTGATTCAGAGGACTACACAATATATAAGATTATTGTGATAGATTGATCACAAAAAATAATTATAATCATTTAATTTCCTCCTTAAGTTTTAAATTTTTTAATGCTCATAATTATTGCATACACAGTCTTTTTTTTCATGTTTTTTTTGCTATAATCATCCTAAATGACTTGAAACATTAAAGAAGTAATAAATAATGAAAACAAAATTTACTAAAGAGGTTTAATTTTTTTTTGCATAAATCATCATAGAATACCTTCTTGTTGTCTTTGATCCTATGTGCACCTATGCCCAAGTTGGACTAGGAGAACATATATACCTCTCTCCCTCTATCTATTTAGCTACCTCTCCCTCTCTCCCCCTCTCCTTAATTTAAAATCTCAACCTATCTCTCCAATTTTACCTTACTATACCTCTATCTATATCTCTCCTCTCTCTCTCCCTCTCTACCTAGCTCTCTCCCTTTCTCTTCCCCTCTATCTTTCCTAGGTTATATATATCTTTACATATTTCTCCCTATTTCCATCTATATCTTTCCTTGTCTCCCTTTATCTGTATCACTCCCTCTTTCTATATCTCTCTACTTCTCTATTTCTATTTCTCCACCTCCCTCTCCCTCTCCCTCCCTCTATATATTTATATAATCCCCCTCTTCATCAAGTATCTCCATATCTCTCTCTCATTCATATACTCACACACACCCTATTTATGCCTCCCTATCTCTATCTCTTTTTATATCCCCTCTCTCCATCTCTCTCCCTCCCTATCTCTATTACTTGTCTCTATCACCTCCTTTGTCTCTCACTCTTCCCCCCTCTATCTATATCTCTCTATCTCTCTCTTTATATCTATCTATATCTCATTATCTCTACCTCTCTGTCTTATTTATTCTCTCTCCATCCCTTTCTATCCATATATTTCTCTACCTCTATCTCCTTATCTCTTTATCTCCCTCCATATCCCTCTCCATCTCTCTATATCTCCCTCTATCATTATCTCTCTCTTTCCCTCTCCCACTATATATTGATATATCTCTCTCCCTCTTCTTCTCTCTCTCTCTACCTCTCTCTATATCTCTCTCCTTTTCTCTATTTATATCTCTCTATCTACCCCCTCTCTATCTATCTCCCACTCTCCCTACCTCCTCTATCTCCCCCTCTCTATCTCTCCCTCTTTATCTCTACCTCTTTATATCTCCCTCTCTATCTCCATTTCTCTCTCTATCACTTTATCTTACCGTATATCTTTCTATCTCCATATTCCTCTACATCTCTCTATCTCTTCATCTCTATTACTACCTCCCTATCTCTCTATATATGTATCTCTCCCTCTACCTCTCTTTATCTATATATATTCACTCCCTCTCCCTCTATCTTTCTCTCTACCTTTCTATAGAGAGATAGGGTGAGTGGAGATAGAGAGAAGTAGAGAGGGAAGGTTAAAGAGGTAGAGAGGAGAGAGAGAAGAGAGATATAGAGAGATATCTAAAGGTAGAGATATGGGGAAAGATTGAGGGAAGGAGTGAGAAGTGCATAGAGAGAGAGAGAACCAGAGAGGGGAGATAGAGAGAAGTAGAGATGGAGGGGGGAAGGAAGAGGTATAGGTATGATGTAGAAGAAAAAACCCACCTTGAAACAAAACTCTTAAAACTCATACATGCAACAAAAGAAATGCTAGAAGTTTATTCAAATCCGTTAGAAATGTCTCATACTCATTCCACATCTCTTGAATTGTTACAATAACAAAACAACAACTAAACACAATTGCAAACACATTCATTTACAGCCATATGGGCTGATTAATTCCACTATGAATTTGATATAAAACTTATAAGAGGCAACAAATAACAAATACAGAAATAACTCCTTCAATCAATCTTCTTTTACAAGATTTTGCTCCTATAATCTACAACCTTCAATGTAAACCTATGCTGCAATAAACCATGGATTATCCAATCCATTTGATGTTGTAAATACCTCTTCAAACCTATAAAAACATATTATTTTTCCTCTCCCAACAAAAAATCTATGCCTTAGAATGATGAGCTTCAAATATGGCAGCAACAACCCCCAAAAATGACAAAATGAAGCATATGAATTAAATCCTCCACACCTTTCCTATAACTCCCAATTTTATATGCCTAAAAATGGATAATATGATTTCAAAAATGAATTAAAAATCATTAAATGCTGAAAAGGCATCTATTTGTAACCTTCATCCATGATTGGCCAAGAAAAAACAATCACTTCCTCACAAATAGGAGCCCCATAATAGAAAAATATAAACCACTTGCTCTTGGGTGTCCAAATTATTCATTAAAATTTTTAGGAACAATAAATTAGCTGTCATAACTTGTAAACCTCCAAATCCCATGCCCAAGAAGGTATATTTGAATATTTTTCCTTTTAGAACCTCAAAAAAATCAAAATTTTCCTCCTAAACTGTCTCCAACACCACAATTTTTGCAACAATAAAAGAAGGCCAATTATTTTAATTATATATTTTGGCCTTAATGCCACATTTATTTCTCACACAAAACTATTAAAATTAAAATTAAAATCACTCCTTTTTTGGTTGATGTTGATCACACTTTCACCTAGGATGCTCCTACATCAGACACCCCAGGTAGAAAGAAATGTTTCATGAGTTGCTCTTAGAAACATTTGTAAAACATGTGCTTGTTTTGGATCCAACCGATTGCTTTTTCTAATGGAATCTTCTTATTCATAAAATTCTGGAAGCTTACAGTATTATATCCTTTCATCTTTACTCCTCTACCCTTTATGTATTTCAAAACTTTAAATCTAACCTCCCACCAATATATTCCATTAGAATTAACAATCAAACATATGCCTCCACCTTCAACAAAATAAATGTACTTCATTACCTCTAATACTGTGTTTCCTTTCTCCTCTCCTTCCACCATGTCTCCTCCATGAAATTTCATTGTTTCAACACCTTCCGTAAGACATAACATCTTTGCAATATGATTTCTTTCACTCAAAATAGTATTAGTACCATTATCAAGATACTCATTTTCTACTTTCCCTAACAAGAAATCATATTCACAAATCAAAGCATATTTATCTCCACTTTTCTCTAACAAATATTTCTTAGAAAAATCTTCATTTACATTCACTTTACACTCTTAAAATTAAACTTTATCAAATTGATCTACTACTGCAATAAATTATTCATCAAAACAAACAACAAAGTCTTATTTTACCTCACCTTCTGCTACAACCTTCGTCTCACCTGAGATTAACTCATCCCACTCTTTTTCAACTATTGTCAGTCGCATCAATAAATCACCCCCTTCACTTTCTTCTATGTCCTTGAAAGGACACTTTTCTCCTGCAACTTCATTATACTCACATTCATCTTCATAACAACATTTATCAAAATTAAATTTTACCTCAGTATCTTCCACTGCTGTAACCTTTTCTTCCCTTGCAATATGTTGATCCCATTCTCTTTCAATTTGAATGAGTAAATCATCCTTCTCAACTTCATAGATGTTCTTTAAAGAACTCCCTTCTACTGCTGCAATCATTGTAGTCTCATCCTCCATGTCTTCCAATAGACATCCCTCAGGTTTAGGTTCTTCAATCTTTTTGTACTCATCCTCTTCCTCTTCCTCAATGTCACATGCATGACACTCCGTTGCATCCTCTTTTTTTCCTACATACAAAAAATATTTAGAAAGATAATAAAAATTACCTTCAACTCTTCCCTTCTCTTGTTTCCTCCTCTCAATCTCTGCTCTCATTTCATCTATTTGTTGCTGCATCTTTATCATTTCTCTTTCTCTGCTTTCCTCTAGTCTGGGAATCCTTAAAGTCTATCCAATGAAAAAAATCATTTTCCTCTTTCTCCTTTCCATTTTTAAGATCTCTAAATTCCTTAACAACATAAATATTCAAACTCTTTGGTTTTACTTATGTAAGCTGCCTCCTTTGGCGATCTTTTTACAAAAAAATTCTTCCAATATATTATTGTAAACTGCCTTCTTTGGTGATTTGTTTACAATCATGGGAACCTTAGTTCCTCAAGTCCTCTGAAAATGTCTTCTCGCAAGTTGCTCATCCATCTACAAAAAAAATCCACTCTCCACCCTTAGGTCATAGTGTAAACTACCTCCAATTGGCGCTTCTGCCTGCACACTCAAGAACACTAGCTCTGATACCACTGATGTAGAAGAAAAAACCCACCTTGAAACACAACTCTTAGAACTCATACATGCAACAAAATAAATGCTAGAAATTAAATCAAATCTGCTGGAAATGTCTCATACTTCTCATTCAACACCTCTTGAATTGTTACAATAACAAAGCAACAATTAAGCACAATTGAAAACACATTCATTTTCAGCCATATGGGCTGATTAATTCCACTAAAAATATGATATAAAAATTATAAGAGGCAGAAAATAACAAATACACAAATAACTCCAATCAATCTTCTTTTACAAGATTTTTCTCCTACAATTTGCAACCTTTAATGGAAACCTTTGCTACAATAAACCGTGGATTCTCCAATCCATTTTCTGTTGCAAATACCTCTTCAAACCTAAAAAAAAATATTATTTTTCCTCTCCCAACAAAAATCTATGCCTTAGAATGATGAGCTTCAAATATGGCAGCAACAACCCCCAAAAATGACAAAATGAAGCATATAAATTAACTCCTCCACACCTTTCCTTATAACTCCCAATTTTCTATGCCTAGAAATGGATAATATGCTTTCAAAAATGAATTAAAAATTATTAAATGTTGAAAAGGCATCTTTTTGTAACCTTCATCCATGATTATGTTGGAAAAACAAGGACAAACAATTGAGGGGGGGGGGGAGTAAATCAGTTGTCACAGATTATTTAAACTTTTAAATCTTAACTCAAACTTAACTTAACTCAATTTTAGATCCGATGCATGAAAAATAAACCATAAACAATCAACACATCAAAAACATAGAGAACACCAAGTTTTTTTATGTGGAAACCCTGTTAGGGGAAAAACCATGGTGGATGTTAGTCCACAAGATTACACCCTGTTAAAAGTATAAGAATAATAATGGGAATGCACATGCATTCAGGCACACTACCTAGAGCTCACTGCTCAAATACAAGAGGGCTCATTGCCCAAGGAAGAAAAATACGGATTAGATCCATAGGGTATGAACTGAGAAAATAGCTTCTCCAAAAGCCTGATTACAGTTCAAGTTAAGCACAGAAACACTCCTTCACACTTCGCTCAAACTTCTTCACACTTTGCTCAAACTTCTTCACACTCTGCTTTGCAATCAAATGATATTCGTACATACACACATAGGAGCACACCAAGCATTTTTCAATTTGAACAAACAACCACTCTTATATATCCGCAACATGAATTTCATCAATAACTTCATCAGCCAAAAGAAATATGAAAATATAAAACATATATGCAATGTTGGCCCAAATTTACAAATAAATTTTCAATGCGAATCAAACACCGTTGACCACAACATAATGAAGACCTAAAAAAATATCCTTGAGTGCGCCAAATATTTAAATTTTAATCTCCAAGGATCCACAACACGTTACAATCACCATGTCGGCCAAGAACATGAAAACTCAAACACATATGAGAAAAATCTTCGATCACGAACACACCGATCAACACAAACATGCAACGAAGATAGAGAATGATCTAGAAGCATCCAAAATCAACAAGAACCAACATAGAAACATCCACAACAACTGAAATTACTAGAATCACATCAGCTTCACTCAGGAAACCACATAAAAATTGTCAGAACACAACTATTCATAACACAATCAAAACTTCACGTGGACCTTTGAAACTTCTGGTGGATAAACTAGATACTTTCAACAATAAACCCTTTAGTCCACAACAATTGATCATCAACGTACGTATCAAGACACCTTCATGAACTTCACTGTTCCACTGGCAACTTGCAACTCTTTCCTTTAACAATTTTCTCAATATCCTCGACATATACAACCTTCAATACATCAATGCTAATAGTGTTGACATTAATGACAACCACATATTAGTAACATAACCACAACATCCAACAATATCCCCCTTTGGCATTTATGGAAACACATGATGTGAAAAACACCATCAACGCAACTCTCAATCAACACTTACTCCCCCTTAGATTTTGACTCTTCTTCCTCAACTTCTTCTACATGAACTTCTCCCCACAAGACTCTTCTCCCCAGATAATTCACAGTTTTTCACATGACTCTTCTCCCCCTTTGACATCAATGGAAAGGATAAACATTATCTTCCCACATACAAGCTCTGAATCACATATCTACACATCTGACTACTCCCCTTGAGTAACAGCCATAGAAACATCAATCCAAATCAAAATATAGCTTTGAAGCATATAGATTGATGCAAGTAAATGCATCTCTAGTTCATATCAGGAGGGGTAATCACCCCTAGCATTCCTTTGAGATACTCAAAATTATCCTTTGGCAACCGCTTGGTGAAAATGTCTGCAACTTGTTCTTTGGTAGGCACATACTCCAATCTGACTTCTTTCTCATCCACTTTTTCCCTTAGGAAATGAAACTTGATTGATATATGCTTGGTCTTAGAGTGTAGCACCAGATTATTTGATATGTTTATTGCAGTTGAGTTGTCACAATATATGGTAATAGGTTCATCATATACTACTCTGATATCTTTCAACATCTATTTCATCCACATCACTTGAGTACAATTATTTGCAACAACAATATACTCTGCCTCAACAGTAGATAGGGAGATGGAATTTTGCTTTTTGCTCAACCAAGACACCAACTTCTTCCCTAGAAAGAAAGCACCACCACTAGTAATTTTCCTATCATCTACATCTCCTGCCCAATCCACATCAGTAAATGTAGTCAATGTAAGATCATCATCTTTAGGATACCAAATCCCAAAATCAACTATTCCTTTTAGATATCTAAAAATTCTCTTTACAACAGTCACATGAGATTCTTTTGGATCAGCCTGAAATCTAGCAACCATACATACAACATTCATGATGTCTGGTTTGGTCTGAGTTAAGTATAGCAATCTGCCAATCATTGACCTGTATCTTGTTTGATTTGCCTTAGGAGAATCATCATTCTGTGTTAACTTGCATCCGGTTACCATGGGTGTACCAACAAGCTTTGAGTCTTCCATGCCAAACTTCTTCAGTAACTCTCTCACATATTTGGACTGAGATATGAAAATCCCATTGTATGTCTGAGTGACTTGCAATCCCAGAAAGAACTTCATTTCACCAATCATACTCATTTCAAATTCACTTTTCATTTCACCAACAAACTTCATACATAAATCGTCATCTCCTCCAAAAATAATGTCATCAACAAAGACTTCAATAATCAACTCTTTATCATGATCCAACTTAAAATACAAGTTGTTGTCAACAGTACCTTTATTGAATCTAAGCTTCACTAAGTATTTATCCAGTCTAGCATACCAAGCTCTGGGGGCTTGCTTGAGTCCATATAGAGCTTTCTTCAATCAGAAAACCATGTCTTCCTTGTCGGTCAGTTGAAATCCATCCGACTGTTCAACATATACTTCTTCTTCTAACTCACCATTCAGAAAAGCTGACTTCACATCCATTTGATAGACTTTATAGTTCTTATATGCAGCATAAGCAAGAAATAATCTTACAACTTCAATTCTGGCAACAGGGGCAAAGGTTTCTTCAAAATCAATACCTTCCATTTGTGAATACCCTTTACATACTAGTCTTGCTTTATTCTGGATCACTTCACCTTATTCATTCAGCTTATTCCTAAAGACCCATTTAATACCAACCACATTTTTGTCTTTAGGTCTAGGAACAAGAATCCATGTATTATTCTTTTCAATCTGCATCAGTTCTTCCTTCATAGCTTCCATCCAGTATTCATCATTTAAAGCTTCATTGACATTTTTAGGCTCAGTTTTGGAAATTAGGCAATACTCTTCTGCAATCCTTCTTCTAGTCTGCACACCTTTATTTTTTTCTCCTATAATTTGATTCTCTAAATGATTCAATCTCACATACCTCGTAGTTTTAGGATTCACTCGCACTTCTGGTTCTTTTGTTCTTTCTTTTGCACTTACATTTGTCTCGCCTTCTTGACTTTCTTGATTTACTAGAACAATTTGAACTTGATTTTGTGTGTGAGCATTCTTCCCTTTGTCTGAACTATCTTGTTGGTCATTTTAATCATATCCATAGTATCTAGATGATCTATCAGAATCCTCATCAACTCTGACATTTGCACTTTCAACCATTTTTCTCAATCTTCTATTATAGCACTGGTAAGCCTTGCTCTTGGTAGAGTAACCTAGAAAGATTCCTTCATCGCTCCTTGCATAAAACTTTCCTATGTCCTCATCTCTCTTAATGTAGCACTTGCTTCCAAAAATCTTGAAATATTTAATAGTAGGCTTATAACCAAACCATAACTCAAAAGGAGTCTTACCAGAAATACCATTAACATTTACCTGATTTAAGGTGTAAACAGCAGTGTTTACAACTTCTCTCCAATAGATGTGAGGCACATTTCCTTCAATCATCATTGTTTTAGTAGCATCCATAATTGTTTTGTTCTTTCTCTCTACAACTCCATTCTATTGAGGGGTTCAGGGAGTAGATAACTGTCTTTTGATTCCATGCTCTTCACAAAAAGAATTGAACTCCTTGGAGGTGAACTCACCACCTCTATTTGACCTTAGGCACTTTATCTTTAGACTTGTCTCATTCTCTGCCATGGCTTTAAAACTTTTGAACTTCTCTAATGCTTCACATTTTTCTCTTAAGAAAGCAACCCATATCATCCTAGAGAAATCATCAATGTGCAGCATAAAATACCTTTCTCCTTGTAGACTTCTAATTTTGGAGGGACCACATGGATCAGTATGCACCAGCTCAAGTACTCTATTAGAATGATGCTTTTTACTTCGAAAAGAGACTCTAGTCTGTTTACCTATTTGGCATTCCTTGCATATTGTGTTAGCAAGTTTTACTAGCTTAGGTAGATCTCTTACTGCTTGAATGGAACTTACCTTGACAATGTTATCAAAATTCACATGACATAGCCTCCTATGCCATAACCAGCTTTCATCTACTTGAGCAATTAAACAACTTACATTACCAACACTTAGGTGAAAAATATTACCTCTTGTCTTTGTACCTGAAGCAATCATATTTCCAGAACTTCCAAGTATCTTGCATCTTCCATCCTTGAACTGAAGATCATAACCCTTGTCCACCATTTTTCCAACACTCAACAAGTTATGCTTTAAGCCTTCAACATAAAGGACATCATCAGTGTTATGTTTACCACCAAGATAAATAGATCCTCTGCCACGAATCACACCAGCATTGCCATGGATCACACCAGCATTGTTATCTCTGAATCTTACAACCCCACCATCATGTTTCTCTAGACTTACAAATTTGCTTTTGTCACCAGTCATATGATGTGAGCATCCACTGTCAATAACCCACTCATCCTTCTCTTCAATTCGGGCTGCAAGAGCTTTCTCAACTTTAGTAGATTCAATAGCCACCAGACCATTTTACTTGATAGCAATGAAAACCCATTCATCTTCATTTCCATTTTCTTTATCAGATTCTTCATCAGTCATGCCTTATTCAGCAAAATAACACTTCTTTTGAAATCTAGGTTTGTAGGGCTTAGACCTAGGAACTCTTTCAAGACACCTTGAAGCAAAATGACCTATTTTACTGCAAGATAAACATTTAATAGGCAACTTTCCTTTATAATTACCTTTTCCTCTGCCTTCTTTCTTCACAATCAATGCTTCGAACTCTTCAACCTCTCTTTATTCTTCTTCAAGTTGTTTCATCTCTTCCTCATATTTGAATGTCTTTCTAGAACTTTCTCCTAGATTGTATCTTTGCATGTTTCTTCTAGATATAGAAGCCTTAAACATAGATTTAGTCTTAGGGGTAGAATCACCAAATTCACTTAATTCAAAGGCAACAAGTTTACCAATCAACATATCCCTTGTCACATTTGTTACTGATCTGAATTCTTTAATAGCATGAGCTTTTGATTTGTAGGAGGGAGGAAATGATCTGGGCTCTTTAGCTACAATTTCTTGTTCATCCAAGGTACCACCAGCACATCTAATACCCATCACAAGTTCATTTACTCTTTGCATAAAAGAAGAAATATTTTCATCTTCACCCATCTTCAATTTTTCATACTTGCCTTTCAAACTCTGTAGCTTAGCGACCTTCACATGTACATCTCCTTCATACAAAGTCTTCAGCTTCATCCATATCTCATGAGCTGTCTTCAGACCTATCACATTTGTCATTTCTGAATCTGTCAGAGCACTCAACAAAGCTTCCATAGCCCTGATATTATTCTTAGCTTTTTTAATCTCATCAGGAGTGGAGGGACCTTTCTGAGGAATAGTATATTTGTTCTTTGTAATCTTCCAAAATTCTTCACCTAAACACCTCAAATGACATTCCATTCTGGTTTTCCATAGTGAGTAGTTTGTTCCATCAAATCTAGGGTTGTCCTTCTTGTATGATGCCATCACAAATCACCTCAAGCTTTTAAAATTCTTCAGAGGAACCTGCTCTGATACCAATTGTTGGAAAAACAAGGATAAACAACTAAGAGGGGGGGTGAATCAGTTGTCATAGATTATTTAAACTTTTTAATCTTAACTCAATTTCAGATCTGATGCATGAACAATAAACCATAAACAATCAACACATCAGAAACAAAGATAACACCAAAATTTTTTACGTGGAAACCCTATTAGGGGAAAAACCACGGTAGATGTTAGTCCACAAGATCATACCCTGTTAAAAGTATAAGAATAATAATGGGAATGCACATGCATTTAGGCAATACAAGAGGGCTCACTGCCCAAGGAAGAAAAATACGGATTAGATCCGTAGGGTATGAATTGAGAAAATAGCTTCTCCAAAAGCTTGATTACAGTTTTGGTTAAGCACAAAAACACTCCTTCACACTTCGCTCAAACTTCTTCACACTCTGCTCAAACTTCTTCACACTCTACTCTGCTATCGAATGATATTCATACATACACACATAGGAGCACACCAAGCATTCTTCAATTCAAACAAACAACCACTCTTATATATCCACAACATGAATTTCATCAATAACTTCGTCGGCCAAAAGAAATATGAAAATATAGAACATATATGCAATGTCGGCCCAAATTTACAAAAAAAATTTCAATGCGAATCAAACACCGTCGGCCACAACATAATGAAGACCTAAGACAATATCCTCGAGTGTGCAAAATATTTAAATTTTAATCTCCAAGGATCCAAAACATGTGACAACCACCATGTTGGCTAAGAATATGAAAACCTGAACACATATGAGAAAAATCTTTGACCACGAACACACTGATCAACACAGACATGCAATGAAGATAGAGAACGATCTAGAAGCACCCACAAGCAACAAGAACAAACATAGAAACATCCACAACAACTGAAATTACTAGAATCACATCAGCTTCACTCAAGGAACCACATAAAAACTATCAGAACACAACTATTCATAACACAATCAAAACTTCACGTGGACCTTTGAAACTTCTGGTGGTTAAACTAGATACTCTCAACAATAAACCCTTTAGTCCACAAAAATTGATCACTGATGTACAGATCAAGAAACCTTCATGACCTTCACTGTTCCACTGGCAACCTACAACTCTTTCCTTTAACAATTTTCTCAATATCCTCGACATATACAACCTTCAATACATCAATGCTAATAGTGTTGACAAACATCCTTCAATACATCAATGCTAATAGGCTTACATGACATTTTTCTTTAAAATAAAGCTCTGGGTGCTAAAATTGTTTGGAAAATCCACACAAAACCTAAAACCAAATGGTGTTGAATCATGCAACATAAATATTTAGATTCTCTTGAAAGAGAGAGGATCTTTACTCAAAAAAAATTTCCACAAGGTTCCAAGATTTGGAATTTCATCTCCTCTTGCAGGTCTATTATCCTTCCTCACCTTTCTTGGGTTATTAATAATGGTGAGAAGGCCCTTTTCTAGGAAGATGCATGGAATTTCCATAAGCCTATTAGGTCTCTTGGTAATTGGAAGCATATTGAACCTCTTCTTAAAGCTCGTTGGGGTAACAAAGTAAGAGATTACTTAGAGATTGATCCGACTAACCCCAATCTAGTTAAATGGAAGGATTTTGAATCTTCACAGGTTCCCCATTATGAAAAGAGTTCATTACAAGAAGAACTTCTGAAAAGATAGATTTTTCTTTCTGATAAACAAGATGAGATTATTTGGCTAAAATCCAAATCTGGTCAATACAGTGTAAAAGAAGGATATAATTCATTGGTTAGTTGAAACACAAACAATCCTTGGCCTTTTAAGCTTTGTTGGGGTTCACATGTTCTTCCAAAAGTGGGTGCCTTTGCTTGGCTTGCTATCAAAGAAAAAATTCTTATAGGTATGAGATTGGACATATTGGGAATCACACCTTTATTTCCTTGTGTTTACTGTGGGAATGCTTTTGAATCTTCTGATCACCTCCTAATTGGATGTGATTTCACCAACCGTTGTTGGACCTGGTTTATGAACAAACTTGGTTGATCTAGCCCTCTTCCTAATTCTATTCTTATCCTCTTCAATAGTTGGCCTTCTCTTTTTCCTTCTTCATCTTTGTCCTGCATTTGGGAATTACCCCCTCTATAGTCATTTGGAACATTTAGCTTGAAAGAAACAATAGAATCTTTAGAAAGAAAGCCTCCACTCTGCTTCAAGTCCTGCATAAAATTGAGATCTCCATCTCTGAGATGACAACAACTATTTTATTCAAGACCAAAAGTTCAAAAGGAACATATTCATCCTTGGATGCATTCATTCTAAAGAATTGGCAATTGATTAGACTTCCTAGAACAAGATTAGTTTCAACCAAGGCCCTTGTAGTGAACACAAATTCTATAACTTGGATACCCCCTCCTAGAAAATTTGTCAAATTAAATTTCAATGGGGCTTCGAGAGGTAATTTGGGTAAGTCAGGCACAACTGCAATCTTAAGGGACTAGCATGGGGATTCATTGGTGCTGCTTGTGAACTGATCCTTGATTGCACCAATAATGTTGCTAAATTTAATGGATTGAGAATTGGTCTGAATCTGGCTAAGAAACTTTCCATTTCTCTTCTTTATATTGAAGGGGATTCAATGGTTCATGGAATCTGTATTATATTATTTCCTTCATTTTGCAACAACTTGAGGTATTTCCAAGTATTAAGATTTCCCATTGCTATAGAGAAGAAAATTTGTATGTTGATACCCTTGCAAATAAGGCAATTGATGAAGCTATTCCTTATAAAGAATATTCAACCGAGGAATGTGTTCAATTATTTCACAAGAACTAATGTTAATTTCAGTTCTTGTTCCTATTTTTTAGCATTTTCAAATTTCATATGGGGTTCTATCTAGTCAGCAGTGCAATATTTTCTATCAGTCATATCACACATGACTTGTTATATACTTCTTGGTACTTGTATCATGCCATCTACCTTCACCATGGTTGTACATGTTGGGACTTGCTGAACTCTCGCGCCTTCTATTTTTCATGATGGTTATTCATGTTGGGGTTAGAAATATCTATAAATCTTTTTGAAAACTTGGGATTCTTTTGCTCGCATTTAACAGTTTGGATTTGATGTTTTTGTCTTGGTGACAACTATATTTGGTACATGGTTTTTATTTCACACTTGCTTACCTAATCACGCATCTTGATGCTTGTGTGATTTTCTTCCACTCATTACATTTGGGGTTGACACCTATCCCCCCTCCTCACCTGTGTCCACCACAATGAACTCATTTCTTTATGACAAACATTCTTGAGGAATTCACAACAATTTTCATGCATTGGAATTAATGTCTTAATAAAGACTTTGGTATTGGTTTTATCATCTGGAAGCTACCAGTACGTATGGCTAAATTGGAAAGAATAACTATCCTCCTCTTTTTCCCACTTATGGGAGGCTACTCTTGTCGACAGACATTAGAGGAGTCAATGTTTTTCATTTGGTGATATGATTTGAAAATATTGTCTTTTCCAATGAGTGTGCTAAGCCTTGGCACCTAGAATCATTCAAGTATTTTTAGGTACATGATTTGTCAAGCATTAATGGCAATTTACCTCCTCACCTCTACGGGGTATAATTGAAGCTTAGCTTCCTTAATGGAAATTTCGTGTGAGGTCTCGTCATTTGTGTTTTGACAGCTCTGTCATTCTATAAACATGGAAAGTTGGTGGCATTCTCTTCACATCTTTCATTGGTCTTGTTTTACCGGCTCTGTTGCACTAATGGATAGCTTGTTTAGAGTTTTTGTTCCTCCACAGACTCATGAAGTTCGAGATTGTTCAATTTTCTCATTGGAAAAAATGAGATGAACATTTGCAATAGAATGCAAATAGGCTCATGATGCAATTGAGTTGGTGCTTGGTTATGACTGGTTGGATCTTCATGTGACAACTCGCCCACATGAGGTTGCTTTGCATTTTGTCTCTAACTTAATGGATGTTCTTTGGTGTGTGGAGATGGTAAAGTTTCTTGTAGGTACATATCTTCTTCCACACATCTTCCCACTTTCCTCATTACAACCTACTTTGGAGAATTATGACACTCTTAAGGGCACGAATACAGTTGGAGGTATTTTTTGCAGAAAAAACTTACTCTCTAATAGATGGTTTACTTTGATTCTCTCCTCCATGGCTAATGGATTATTAAGTGATTGCCCAAGAGAGTTCAGTTCTTGGCTTCTCAGGCTCCGGGCTCAATATTGTAATTTTGTGTGTGATTCGATTCAGGAGTTGTATGATGCAGTTCGTTTACTGATTAGACATGCTCTTTTTAAGCCACATGATGAACTTTTCTTTCCGCCACTTGCAGATTTGGCTTCCTTTGAGTAAATATCCACTTGAAAATCTTCTCCACTTTTGACATCCTGGTTACACCTTTTGTCTTTTGGTATCAGGCCCTTTTCCACTCGGGTCTTCTATTTTTGCTAACTCATTCTCATGTTAGCTCTTTGTGATATTGACTTTTTGGCTTCACCCTATCCGATTTTGCAGGATTTGTGGTTCTCTTGGGTCTTTCTTGCAGGATTCATGGTTTCTCTTGAAGGGCTTCTCCCATTGGTGCTCTCAGATTCGTAATGGTTCCTTCTTGCTTTCTCTTGTATGATGGTCGTTGCATTACTTGTTTCTTCTTATGTAAATGGTTTGCATGCCTCTTTGATATGTGGGGATTTTACTGTACCCCCTATGTAATGAACGTCAATGCCTCTACCTTCTCTTCTGTTTGGTCTAATTTTCCAAGTGCATGGCATCTTCTTCCTACTCTTATATCATTCTATGTAAACTTTTGTTTAATATTTAATAAAATAAAATAAAAAATAGTTGCATTACATTGAGAATAATATTATCAAAACATCAGATAATATTAAATATGAGAATGAAATTAATATGACAAGTAAAATTATTATTAAATATTTCTATAACCAAGTAATCATTAGGCTAGGCACAAATTCAAAATAAAGAGAGAAGAGTTACTCTCTTTTGATGTTGGGAAATAGAGAAGGATGGTGTGGTTATCTTGGCCTTTGTATAATCTCATCACATCAGAAAGATCAATGCCACTAGGGAGATCTATTCAAGAATGATAATTGATGCCATTCCTCATCAAATTCAAGCTTAATACATAAATTGAAAACAAATCTACCAAGAATCATCCCAAAACCACTACATTTACATTTCACCTGCAAAAAAAATTGTACTAGAATATTAAAAAACCCCATTCTTGCAAAGATAGTAAAGAAATAAATAAAAAACCAAGGAAGCAATATTTAAATGGTAAAATCAAAGACTTCAACATAGTGAAAGGGATTTTAGACCACCCAAATTTTCTTCAAGATAGTATTCTCATATTTGATGTAAATTGGGAAGTTGGAAGAAAAGTATGCTATGTATATGATCAATTAAGTAAAAAAATATGTAGAAAAATCTATACAAATGATGTGCATACCTTACAACAAAGTGTGAGAAGTGGTTTTCCCTAGAAATTCATGAGAATAATGTGGTTGGAAGCAAGGGTATATTTATTTATTCTAAAGAGGAGATCTTCATTGAAATCAAAGAAGTTGAGGACCTCACTGGAATTTATAGAATATGATAAAGAGAAATAGTTAATTTTCATAATGGAATCAAATCAATGATGTAAATTGCTATGAAATCAAACATTCAAAATATTTTATACAAAAATACAATCATATAGTGTTTCCTCAAAAGAGTACAAGAATCCATTAGTGGCTTCTACCAATCTTTTCTCAAGAAAATGAAAATATGTTTAATAAAAAATTTTGAGTGCACACAATCCTTAAAAATGAAATAATTAGAAGAAGAAAAGCCATACGATCTCTCCTTGTAATTTCTATATTGTATAATCATTAAATGAGTAGGGTATATGTTTATATGATCTCTCTCCTGACTCCATTTATAGCTTCTACAAGTATTTTCTCACTTGAAAATTAAATTATGTGTAATAACCATTTCAAGAACACACACAATCCTTAAAAAATGGAATAATTAGCACAATAAAATCCATGTATTGTATCCTTATAATTTATGTATTGGATAAAGATTAAACGAATATGATATATGCATATATGATTTCTATCTATCTCTCTACACCCCATTAATAGATTATTCCAAGATTTAAATAAAAATGTGTTCAATAACCATTCACAACACACACATAATTTTTAAAAATGTAATAATTAGCACACAAAAATCCATAATCTATCTCCTTGTAAATTATCTATATATAACGATTAAATAAATAGGTTATATGATCTCTCTCCTTCCCCCCCCTCTCTCTCACACATGCTTTTTGATTTAGTAAGAAAGATCACATGTTATCTAATTGTAATTTTCTCATTATGTAATGATGGAATGAATAGGCCATATGATTAAAAGAACTTAATCACTCTATATACACATATTGGATTTATTTGTAGGATGATTCTATTATATAATCATACAAATTACTAACATGATAAAATAGAAGGAAATATCATTTTACATGTTTATAACCATGTAACACATTTGATTGAGGTAACATAGGCCTATTACATTGTTTATTTAGTATATTTTGATCTAAACACATTTAATAAATTTACGTAGGATCAAATGACCATGAATTTTCCCAAAAACATATCTATAAAATAATCTTCAACATATGGACTAGATTCAAAATATATTTTTTATGAGACAATAAACACATGCATTATTCAAACCATACTTTTCATCCCAGTAGTCTCACAACACATATGATTATCATGCCACCCTCACAGTATTTAAAATCATGGTTCTCATACATATTGTGTTCATATCCACTTGGCATATCCCTAGAAAAGGTATGCATTGATGTCGTAGATGGATACAAATTGATTGCTTGTGATGAATTAGGAAAGGTGAAAAGAGGAAACAAAGATGATCTAAGTTAGAGCTTGGTCTTATGTGGAGAGTGTCATAGTGGAATGATAAGCATACATGAGCACAAATGAAACATAACTAGAACACAAGGATAAAAGAACCATAACTTAAATATCTTAATTAAATTATCCTTTTAGGGAAATAAAACATAATGAAGGATGTCAAAGGTTGTCGTAATATTTGTGACCAAAAAACATGGTTTACGAAAATTGGGACCAAAATTTGGTATAAAATTTACCTTAATTAGACTTCACATCCATGAAAATTTATGAAGATAGGCTCATAAGAAATATGACACTAATTTTTTTTTATGCAATAGGGTGAAATGCTGGGGGAAAAGTCTCACCAATTACCTTGAGAATTTTTAGTGTGATAGACTAGTTGGAACATGCTATGCATGTTAGTAATATGATGATCAATGCCTCCACCATAGTCACCCCTTTGAATCTAGAATAGGAAGATGAGTAGATAAATCTTAAGAGGAATCTCATATTTATAGGAAACCTCAAATATTTTTGTCATTTAAAGTTTGGAATTGAATTTGGATATACTATCTTAAATGAATCTCACATACATGGGGTTACTTAGACTTAGAGGTAATTATTTGTTATTTTGAGAATAAAAAAAAATTATATCCTATTTAGAGTAAGGTTTGAGTCTACATGGCCCTTGAAAAATAATGACTAGTGAAATATAGAACCTAAATGACTAGGTATGTTTGAGTTCATAATGTTTTCACATCCACCAAAGAACAACTAGGAGCATTTATAATACTCTAAACAAATGGAGGTGTACAGGAGTGGGAAAAATAGCCATGGAGAGATTTTAAAATCCTTTGGTTCTGTAAAGGAGGACGAGTTCAACTCTAAGGATGACAGGGATGTTGCTTGGCTGTTGGCGGATGGGGAGTTGTGCAGTTCATTTGTGCTCCTTGCTGGCCGCCCTTTGTCTTCTTTGGGCGATGGTTATTGGTATGCTCATTGCATGTGTCGGGGGGTGGATGCCTTTGTGTTTCCTGGTGTGTTTCCCTCCTTCATGCCTTCTTCCTGCGATGGATCGAAGTTTGTTCTTTCCTTTGATGTTGGCCTGTCGGTGGTTGGTTGGGTAGTTGTTGCTCGGTGGATTTTGGTTTCACCACTGTTCTTTTCCAGCGACCTCATTTCTACTGCGTGGGAAGGGACTCTCAAGTGCTTTCTTTCTCTATGCTTGCTTTATCTCTATCCCTTGCTCTTTGGGGTCGCTTTTAGATCTAGTTTTCTTGTGTGCTGCTCTTCTTCTAGAGATAGTGAGGTTGTCTCTGAAGTTGAAGATGGTGTCTTTTTGGTGCTTGCTCATGGCCTCCTCTATTTTTTGGCCCCTTCCGGGTTTCTGTTGGCTATTGAGTGTTTGGGGTTTAAGCTTCCTCCTCACCCCTTGTTGGTGTTTCACGGGTGCTAGCTTGTTGCTTTTGTACCTCTTGGGTTTAAGTTCTAGGTTGTTGTGTGTTTCTTTGACCGTCTGGCTGTGATCCACACATCCTTGGTGGTGGGAATTTTCTTGGCTCTCTTGTTGGAGGGAGGTTTTGTTCTTGTTATGATATATCTACCATTTTTCTATTGCATCTTGGAGCTGTGTTGGGTGCTTGTCTTGGGCTCGGTTTCCCCCTACCCTTGTGGCCTCTATGCCTTGTTTGTGGTGGTTGTTGAAACATTGATAAGCTTCTTTGTGAAGGCCCTTCTTTTCTAGGATTGTCTTGTGAAGGAGGCACTACTTTGATTTCTAGTTAATTTGTGCAAGGGTATGGACTATTTTTGGGCCAAGGCTTGTGCTTGGCTAGTGGTTTTTTTTGTGACGATTGCCATTCTTTTGGAGGATTTTTTTTTTCTTCTAGGTTTTAGGTTTGTTGGTTGCCCCTTGGGGTGGAAGGTGATTTTTTTGAGGAAGGAGCTACTATATTTACGGTGGTTTGGGTCGATTATGTTGGTTGGGAGGTTTTTGTCCCTCCCTTTGTTTCTATCCTTCTAGATGCCAAAGGAGGAGGAGTTTTCCTTTTCTACCAGAATTCTTGCTTGCTACCATGTTCTACAAATGTTGTATTCAATAGAGGTGAATATTGCTCCTATTAAGGTGGAGCCCTATCCTATTGAGGTGGCGCTGGAGGTTGTAGAAATGGTGGGAAGTGCTTCTCTCTTCTGCTGGTTCCTATTGAGGTGGAGCGTGCTTGCACATGAGGGAGGTGTCTCTGGTAGTTTTGGTCCCCACTTCTTCCTCTCCTATAGAGAGGACCCCTATCCTTTTGAGGTGGTTTTGGGGTTGGTGTCTAGTTGGATGGCGTAGTTTTAAGAACATTTCTCCACAACAACTTGTGATTCTTACCCATCTTTTGGTGGGAATCTGTTAGGCTTAGTTTTTCCAAATTTGAGCGGAAGGTTTGCTGCAGTCTAGTTGCTACAGGTGGTTTGTTACCTAGTTGTTTCAGGTGGTCTTTGGTGCTCTTGGCCCCTGTGTTTTGGGTTTAAGTTTTTGGCTCAAGGCCTTTGATGTTTCTCTATCTTTGACTTAGGACTGTTATTTCTTCTAAGTGTTTTGTTGCCCCTAGTATTTGGTGCCAAGTGTTGGTTGTTAGTCTATTGCGATTCTGCTGTGTTTTCGATGTTTCTACTTCTCTGCTTTGTTGGAAAAGTTTGAGACTTTAGTGCTTGGAAATTTCCTTTTGTTTCTATGTACAAGGTTTTGGGCCCTTTTAAAACCTTGCTTACCTTATCAAAAACAACTAGGAGCATTTATCTAGTGGATTCTAAAATTGAAGAAGTTGATTCAATCAAAATTTATAAAATCCTCTAGGTAGTAGGAGTAATTTACATCTATAGGGAATACCTTAAGAGTTTGAGATGCCCAAGAAAACTTAGGAGCCCAAGGAAAAGATATTAGACCAACCAAAGTTGGCCACATGCCCTCTTTGTGGAGTTTAACAAATTTAACATTCTAAAGCTTGCAAAGTATAATCAATTGAATTAACTAAATTAGTGAATCACTAAGGTAAATTTGAGTGTGACAAGCACGTCACTATTAGGGTGTAACCATTTTTCTCATGTATCACTCTAGTCCATTATTATGACATGAAATTGCACCCTACTGAAGATATATCTAGCATTCGAAGACATTATAAATGAGGTTAGATCTCTAGAGGTCAACCTCCTCTCTAATCTAGATGCAGAGGTGTTGATCCAACTACACACTGAATAAACCATAATCTAATCCTATTCTATCAACTTGTAGGAGGAAAAATAAAGAATATAAAAAACTAAAATGGTGGTGATGCACAAAAATCATATGTTTCTTCCTACCTCATATTTGCATACAAAATCAAAAAAATCACTAAGGAAACATGCACAACTCTCTATTTTACCAACTTAACAAAGTAAACATGACTATTAGGGCCTATAGGACACCAATAGGGGAAAAAATAACCCACAATCAACACTTGCAATAAATTAGCACATGTAAACCCTAATCAATATGATAAACATTAAACATGTATAGTGGTAATAAGATTTACATAGTATACATGAACAAAGAGGAGGTAAAAGGAAATAAATTTCTTTAATAAATAGGCATAGGTTGAGTTACAATAGTGGAGGTACAAAATTTGCATGAGTATCTATAGAGAACTCTAAGAATAACCCATACAATGAGCATAAAAGTGCCTTTTATTCATCTGTTAGGTGCCAAAGGAAGATAGGGCACACAACTGGGAAAGAAACCCTAGTTTCCCTCACTGCCAAACATATGCAGACATGTGTACTTCTATTGTAAGGGAAATACGAGTGATGGTTAGAAAAAATAATTGAAGCCATTAGAGTCTAAAAGCATTAAATACATACAAGATTGAGATTATACAAACCCATACTCAATGAAATTAGTTTGCAAAAACTTCAAATATTTAATCTAAAGTAATGAAATGCAAATTCAAATAAATTAAACTAAATAAACAATGAAAACCTTCAATCCCATTGTGGATTGATGACAATTTGTGATGTGGATTGCTCAAATTATGCATAATCCATGATTTCAAAGCTTGATTGATGTGATTCACAAAATAGGTTCCCAAATGCTCAAGATTGGCTCAAGGATTCAAGAGAGTGTGTTGCTTATGAAAATTGTGAATGATTTTCATGACTGAAAGACTTATTTTATAGATTTCAAGAGTTCTGATTGACGATCAATATTGAATCTAAGGATCAATGGATGAGAGGAAATCAAGGAGATGAAGGGATGAGAATCTATGAGAGCCTAACATATCACTATTTTCATGGAAAATTGGTTGAAGATATTTTGAATTGGAGGGAAGAAGATATTTGAATTTGAATTGGGAGTATTCTCTTTTTGAAAATGGAATATTTTTTGTGCAAGTTGGAGGGTTGGAGGAAAATTAGTCAATTAAATATATTATGAAAATTATTTAATTGTGAGGATGAGAGGAATTAATATTTTAATTAAATAATTGAAAATTATTTAATCAAGTGGGATAGAAGAAATTTAATTATGATAATTGGAATTATTTAATCAAAAGGGGAATTAATGACCAAATGATGAATTAATCAAATAACATTAATTATTCAATTAATAGGGGAATAAAGCGAATTAAATCAAATAATAGGAAATTATTTAATTAAATGGAGGAGATAGGGGATCATGAGGAAAATGATGTTAATAAGTGAAATCAAGATGTGTGATACGCTTGGACAATTTTAGGTATCTACATTTTGCCTCTCTTTGAGAAAATGTACCTGTTACATTATTTCAAAGCCTTGATGTTGCTCGAAAAAAGTTAAAATTTACTTGATGCCCCATTGTGCCCCAACAGATAAAGGAAGGATCGTCATTTAGAGAATTCCAATATACATTACCTTTTCATAGGCTCACAAGTATTTGATGATATTATATAACATTGCAAGGACCTCATTCCTATATAATACTTCATAAAATAGACATACAAGGTCATTGGGTTCATTAGGTCCAATAACAAAGTACAATAAAATAAAAGAGGAAAAAAATTCTTGCAATGCATCTGTAACAACAGTAAAACAATATCAAATAATAACCATTCACACTTCATAGAGAAATAATAAGTCTAACCTTTCCTTCTTTTAAGTAATGAGGTTAATTGAATTTCAATTTAATTCAAGGATGAAGATTTGTTCAACTAAAATTTTGAATACAAATTTGGCTAGAAAAATGAGGATACCCTCACATTGATGACATGGAGGAAACCTCAAAAACAAATTGGACCATAACAGTTACTATTTGGGATGTTCTCATAAAATTAAATAACTAGAGGTACACAAGGAGAGGAAATATTATGAGTTGTGCCTATAAATGTCTCCTTGGGCATGTGGAAAGAGAAACTAGTAAAATTTATACCAATATGTGTATGTTCTATAGAAAAATAGATCAATAAATTACAACCAGAGGGTTGCTCCCATACATGTTAAATCAATAAAGAAATTACATAGTTTTGATACAAGTCAAGCTCGAACAAAAATAGGCCAAAAACCAAGGAGTTAAAAAAACTTGATGGTTACATATATTTTGTATATAAATCTAGTTATCTAATTCTATCTATATCAGCTAAAAGACTTAAGACCTATTAAGCCCCCAAATTGCCAACCAAGGCTAGCAACTCTAATACACCCACTAGCTTGACTAGAACAAGGGCATGTTTTAGGAAGTCTTCCCCTTTATCTACCTGAGAGACCATCTGAGTATGCAAAGAAGATATAAAGGGGTACCAATCTAATGTGCCCCCTCTGGTAATAAGTCAAGAAAAATCTATGGGAAGGACACCATTTCCATATCGAGAAACTTCCAGAGTCTCCTCCCAATTTCCCAGAAACTATTGTTTGATCAAAGACTTCACCAAGGAATACACAATGTCCTTCATCTCTCTCAAATCTAAAAAGAGAAGCGATAAAATTTGAAGCTATATCTATATTGACTTTGTATTTATGATCATATGACAATAAATCATTACTATGCACCCATTGTGCTACAAATAAAATAAGGATGCTTCAAGTTTTCAACACACATTGAAGTCTTTTCTTTGTCACCTTTTGTAACGCCCCCGCCATGCAACCCTAGGGGAAGTTGCAATTAACGGCATAAACGCAATAATTTTTTTTTTTTTAAAGATCAAAAGCATGAAGGTTCACTACACAATGCCAACAACCCCTAAGGTTACGAGCCCGAGTTTACAACAACCCAAACGTGAAACATGAATTAAAACATTACATAAATTGATTAACGAAATTAATGCGCATACATTCCATACAAGACAAAATTAAATCAAAGACATAAGAATTCCACATGATCCCAATAATATACTTTACAATATGATTAGAACACTCATTCCCCAAATGAGATACTTCCAAAGAATAAGGTTACAATTTACAACTTCCACCTTGATACAAAGAGGGGTATTAAAATTACATTAATAACTGAAAGAGTAAAGCATGAAGAACTGGATCCCACGAGCTCTCCAACTGGAAATCTCATCCATACGAACAAAAAGCTGACCCCACAGATTAAGATGCACGTTCCACCCAACCATGTGATACCCAAAGGCTCACCCCCCGTGCTAGGAGATAGTAACAAGGAATTCCTAGGCAAGACCATCCACCACTAGACACAGGATAACTAACACTGACACAACCAATCACATGAACCATACAACCATAAGAATAACACAAGTACAACTCCAACAATCACTGACATAGGTCACATTGCTTCCAGAAATAAAGCAGATCGAGTATGATAAGAAGACCATACACATAAAACCAAATACCAACTGTTGTCATAGAAAGAGTGTCATCACACAACTCGTCATGGGATCTCCTCTGGGAATCTTCATAGGCTCCGGCCCCCACTATGAGTTGTCTTAGTGGCCTCTACCGAATCTTGGCACCCATGCTCACTCATGCGGAATCAAATACCTCTCATAAAGACAAGATATATGACCTTGCCATTCCAGGCCTTCCCGTCTCATCCCAAGTCTATACAAGCCCTTGCATCCATGAGCGAGGCTCAATTATCTTAATTAGTGTGAAATACTACCTAACTTCTAAGTACATTGATTTAGTTATCACTTGATTAAACCACTTCTGAAGGTTTCCCAGCTTACCTCTTTGGGCTCTGGACCCTAACAGAAGCCACTCTTCTACTTGACAACATACCAAATAAAACCAATCACCAAGAGAATCCCAAGTGTATACCAATATGATAAAACCACTCCAACTCTAGGAGGAACACATAAATAAAACTCACTCCAAACACTGGAGACAAAAACAGTCAAAACTCTCTCCAACTACTGGCGGCAACAAAACACATACTTCACTCCTTCCAAAGGAGACACAAACCACATAAACCACTTTTAATCCAAGGAGACACAAACTATCCCCGTTCGTGAAAACTAGGTAAAACAACAGAATACGGCTATACGTATTACCCAAAAAAAATCCAAGGTTGACTAACACTTTACGACACCCACGAAATTAAAAGAAACCCAAACTGGAAGACTTCAGAACATTTACTCTATTTTCATGAACCTCGAGAAAGAACAAATCAACACTAAAAAGCACTTCGAGCAATTAAATAAGCTAAAGTTAGGATTTCCTAAATCCAATCAATCTCAGTATCCATTACTTGCATTTATCCAATCAAATATACTCAATTCATTTCACGATGTTGAAGTATTTAAACACCAATTATTTACTCCAAGTTTCCCAATTCTATTCCATAATCAAAATCACTTGATAAATAAAACATTTAATTAAAATAAATCAGTCTTTATTTCAACCTTGAATAAATTAAGCAACTAAATTTTATCTATACATGAGTACAATTATAAACGAAATATATATGCATAAAAGTATACACTTGGTATATATATTTAAATTTCTAAACTCATTGAAAATAAAACAGTTTAATCCAACAGCTGTTTGCAAGATTTGGAGTCATTTTCTCATGGTTTTCTTTGCATCTAAATAACATTCAAGAGTTTTCAAACAACAAACAAGAATTTTGAAGATTATTTCAAAAGAGAAATAAGAATGAAGATGAACCTGGTGTTTTCTCCCCAAGCTTGAAGACTCCAACAATGGTGATTCCAATCTCCTCTTCAACTCCAAATTCAGCCACAGCAAGACTCTCCACCAAAATCAAAATTCCAAAAAACAAAATGAAATTCCATTTCTTTACAAAGAGTTTTCCCCAAATTTGATCAA
>VDFB02324781.1:0-24658 GCA_007258455.2 Sequoia sempervirens
ATTTCGACCCAGTTCCTCATTTTCCTCCGCGAACAAAACCCATGTCTTCGATTTTTCAAAATTGATTTTTGATTTTTACCCTGATACTTCCGGAGGCGATAACTTTTGACTCGGGTGTCCGTTTGAGCTGAAATTTGACAGGTAGTTGCGTTATGAGCTAACGAGTGGATTCTCAACTAGTTCTATAAAAATTGGTTGGACTCCGTTTTGACCCATTTTTGGGGCCTCAAAGTTTCATCTTGACCCCCAAAATCCCACTGCTTTTCAAAAAAAAGTTTTGCCTATAACCTCAATGTGTATATCTCGGACCGATGTTAGCTAAGTAATTCATCCTATCTCACCAATGGGTATTTCTTGAAAAAAAATCGGACTCTCAAACATACGACCATGAAGTTTCCTAAAATGGCAAAATTTGACAATTTTTGAAAATTACCAAATTTGGAAAAATCTGCTTGTCAACACCTTACGTCCCTTAAAGCCCCGGAACTCGGTGTAGAATTAATTCAATCATATCCTTCAATCATTCTAGTCTTCGATCCAATCCTCATTTGAGCTTTAATCTTATCCCAATCTGAGCTTAGCCAAACCCCTAATCTGGGCTTTCATCCATCTGCAACAAAGTCTTAAGATCCTTCCCTCCATCTTCTTCAATTTTGTCCCATTCATCCATTCTAATAAATCCATTCACTCATTCCATGTAACCATTCATCTGCTTCAACTACCACATTCAAATATCTATCAAACCTCCTTCTATCATTTCATACCTCATTCCGCAATCTTGATCAATCATTTACCTATTCTGAGTCATCTTTCCAATTGCTCTCATGACAATCTATCCATTTGTCACCTTTTTCCCTCATCCAAATCCTTATCCCTCTATCCACCACCCAAACAACTTTTTTCTCCCCTATCCTCTCCCCTCATCCTATCGCTTAATCCCTTTGTCATTGTATCTCGCTATAGGCTTTACCCCATGCCATCCAATGTCATCCATCTTATCATCATCACTTCTGCTTCTTTTGCACATCTTTTCTATCTCATCATTCATCATTTCACCATTCATCTATATGGCATGTCATTTGCCCACTTCATCTTTGATGATTTGGCTAACTATCCCATCCCTGAGCTTTCTATAGTCACTATCGTCCAACATCATCTATCTTATCACTTCATCATTCATCTATCTTGTCCCATCGTGTCGGTCCAATCATTTTTATCTAGGGTCATCTCATCCTCTTACATCCATCATTTGTTGTCGGTCTTTAGTCGAACTACGTGGCCCCTGCGCTTTCACGTAGGCAAGGTCGATCATTTGATCCGCCCCCGAGGTTCCATTATCAGTCTTCAACTCTTATTCCTATTGTCTGTCCCGTCTTTACCATCCATCAAAATCTCCATCATGGTCAATCGTCCACCTTTCACTGAACTACGAGGGCTCTGCGCTTTCACGTAGGCAAGGCTAATCTTTGATCGGCCCCCGAGCCCCTAAGTCTTTAGGTTTTGTCAGTCCCATGTCTTGTCTTCCTTGTGTCGTGCCATCAAGCTATGCCCTTATCTAGCCAATTCTTCACAAATGAGATCCACTTGTATCATGAAATCCAATCAATTTTTGAACATCCTGCGTCATAACGATCTTTTAGTCTCGTATCCATCATCTTTGGTCTCAACAGGATGTATCCTTCCTAACAGACCTCATCAATCCCATCCATCTCCTTGATCCTATGGCAATGGACGTTTGAAATTGATTGTGATCTTTTGATGCTTTTGGCTTTTGTTTATCATTTGAGCTCCCTATCATCACTTGTCAAGACCGCCATAATCCATCATATTATGGTGTGTTTTGATTGGTCAACATAGGGACATATCTTGATCTTTTTATGTCTATTTTTGTCTTCTTGGTTGTCCCACGTAGTACCCACCAAGATCCCTGAGGTCTTGTGTTATGCTGGGGCATCCTTTTGTGCTTGTGGTTATCTCAATACCTGGCCCGACCAAGATCTTTCTGACCTTGGGGTGTTGGGATAGCCTTCTTGTCTGTTATGTTTATTTGATGCATTAGACACAATTACGCCTTGGTTCTTCATACCCTGGTGTCTTGTGTTTGATGCTATAGCAAAAACCAGTGCTCCAAAGATGATAAATTGCATTTAGAATTGCATCTCATTCTCCATTCTATCGTCTTCATCATCCATTCTCATCATCTATCCATTCCACTTAGCCTGAATCACCTAATCATATCCTTGGTCTTGTCCCCAGTCTCGTTACTATCCTTGACCCCCCATCATCATCATCATCCATTATTATCATTCCCTATCCCTTCGGTGTTGTTTTGGGATGTATCCTTCCCTCATCAACAACACTTTCATCATCATCGGGAGGTATTCCTCCCTATCCTTTTGTGGTGTTTTGGGATGTATCCTTCCCTCATCAATACCACTCAGTGGGATGTATCCTTCCCTATCCTCATGTTGTTTCGGGATCCTTCAATCCTTCATTGACAACACTCCATCCATCATCAACCCATTTTGGCTTGTACCTTGACTGGGGCAACATCACCTTTTGTCCTCAAATCCATTTGTGCTTCATCCATCATCACCTTGCATCATCTTCCTCATCTCCCTTGCATCACATCATCTATTTCGAGAGCACACACGTGTTCTCTTCAACCTGCATGTCCTCTCGAGGGGGCATCCTCAATCCCTACTCTTCATTTTCACCCTCATCATCTTCCTTCCTAGTCATTCTTTGAATGACTGGGGCATCTTTCAATCTAACCATCTTCTTCTAGGTTCTATGTTTTAATATTCTTTGAAATGATGCTACTTCGTAACACCATCTCAAAGAGGGGCAAAATGTAGACATCCAAATTTGGACACTTAATTTATCCAAATTTATCACTTTTCGTCTAAACATCCTCTTAGCCTAGTTAATTAAATAATATTACTATTATTTAATTAATATCTTTAATTCTGCTAAATCCCTAAGGTATTTAATTAATAATTAAATACCTTACCCTCCTTAATCCTCTTTTCATCAAATAAATTAAATAAATATTACATTTATTTAATTCCTCACATGTCTTTTCATCTAATCCTAATCCATCTCCTAATTTCTTCATTGGGATGTGCACATGCCTAATCCTTGATTAGGATGTGTCACATCCTCCAACTTTTGCAAGTTGGCTTTTAATCCTAATTAGCCCCTAATTATCCTCTAATTATAAATTAATTAAGCCTAATCATTCTCCAAGGAATTTTTAATTCCTTTTTTTTCTTCCTAGATTCCCCTCCTTTATATGTGAATTTTTAATTCACATTCCATCTTCCAAGGCTTCTAGAACCTTGGACTTGTCACAATCTCCACATGTGACCAACCTTGGACTTGTCACAATCTCCACATGTGACCAAGTCCCACCTTTTTGGAACCCACCTTTTATCCTCTAGATCATCTTATGAATGTGAATTTTTAATTCACATTTATCCTCCCCAACCACCTTTCCTTTTCCCATGTAGATTTTTGAGGAATTCTAAAATTCCTCAAATGTCCCTTTCACTCCCACTTGGGGACAAGAAATCCCTTTTTGTGGAAATCCTCTCATCCCCCAAGGTGCATGTCCTTTTCCACCTCATGTACATTTTTGACAACTCATCTCCACCTCATATCCTCTTGTCCACTTCACCCTCCACATGTCAAGATGTGAGGGCTTGTGGGTTCTCAACCCACCATAGCCCTTCATCTTGGCCTTGTTGGATCAATCTTGACCCTTGAATTCTCTAGAGAATTCAAATTCTTCTATAAATACCCCCTCCTCAAGGGCATTTCACAACACTTAGATTTGAGCACCCTTATGCTGTTATTTTGCAACACTTTTCACTTCCATACCTACATGCTGTCCATTTGAATCCTCAAGCATTTGCAATCAACTAATCATCTTTGCTAGTCATCTTGCCTATAGAATCTTGCATTTTAGTCATTCAATCTACCATCTAAGGAGCACACAAGCTATTCAAATCGAAGGCTAATCAAGGAGCAACCAACAATAAGGAAGGTGATATTGTCCTATTTTGTTTATCTATTTCCTTTCTTATTCTAACTCTCTTTTGGCTAATCTTGAGGTGTCCTTGGTGTTTTGTCTTTTACGTTTCTTAGTTAGATTCGCACATTTAGAGTAGCATAAAATATCAAGGTATACACTAACATTGTGTAGGCCCGCTAAATTTAAAGTTACATTTTATGTATGCAGAGGCAAAGAGACCCCTTGGGTAGGTTCCTTCCTTCCACATGCCAGGAAGCTATTGCAGAAATTGGTGACCCTAGTACTCAAAGAAAAGGTACCACTAAAGAAGAAATTTCCTTTTCACCAACTTCTAGCACACATACAGAAGGAACATACCTCACCATGGGTGATGCAACAAATGATGATGATGTCCGACCAACATTTGGGTTTCCTATTACTGACCAAGAAAGCGCATGAGTGTTGAAGAACATTCCTCCTTTGACCTTACCAGTTTTCTATGGGTTAATGACTAAAGACCCATATACTTTTCTCTTTGAATTTGATGTCTTATGTAGAAGTTATGACTATACTTCTAATGCACATAGGTTAAAGCTTTTTCCTGCCACTCTCAAAGATGCAGCTTTGAGATGGTTCATGGGATTAGGTAGAGATGTTGTTCTTGACTGGGACACCATGAAGACATTGTTTTTGGAGAAGTATCAAGACTACCATAGAGGACCTGACAGGAGGAAGGATTACATATTTTGCATGACACAAAAGGATGATGAGCCTTTAGAGGACTATGTTGAAATATTTTAGTTTGCTCTAAAGAAAAACCCCTAGAACAAGTTGTTAGAAGAGTCTCTCAAGATAGTCTTTTTGAGAGGGGTTAATGAAGAATGTATGGATGCCTTGAACCTCATTGGCCAAGGAGATATTTCTCAACAATCATTTTCAGACATTTGTAAGGTCTGTAGAAATTATTCCAAGACCTTTACAAGGAGGCCAAGAGATAATAGGACATCGGTGCTTGGTAAGTCATCTACTGGGGTTTCAAAAGTTGAGTTGAGCAATCCGTTATCCAACATGAAAGAGGATATAATTAGTCATTTGGAAACATAGTTGGAGACTCTCCACATTAAGAAAAAGAAGGAGGAATTTGAGGCTATGCTCACTGAATATTGTCCAAGCTACAGGCAAAGAAAAGAAAATTACAAATGCAAAAGAGTGGCCATTATCCAACATGATAAAGTTGAGAAGCTCGACTTTCAACCCATTGAAGGAGATGATGGACAACTCTTTTATATAGCACAAAGGAGGTCATGGCAGCAGGGACAAGGTATGCTACAACACCCCCTTAGCTTTAACTCATCTTTTCCTATTGGGAACTGAAACTTTTCTGCTTGGAACTCTCAGCCCTAGCAAGTAAATTAGAACCAGTAGCAAAATCCCCAATGGACAAACCCTCAACCTAATTGGAACCAACAACCAAATCCTTAGCCACAACAAAAATTTCAAGGTTCCAATTATAATCCACAATGGCCAAACCAACAAAATCAATGGCAGCCTCAATGGCCTAGAAAGGCCAACAATGGCAACAACAAAATATGAACTATCAACAACCCATGCTCCCTCCTCCACAATAGCAACAAGCTCTAATGCCACCATCAAATCCTACATCCTAGCCACCCAAGCAACAAATACCTGCCCAACCTGCACCTAACCCTAACACTAAGCCTATTCATATAGGCTTATACTAATGAAGTTATGCAATACCCCACTTAAGGGGTAAAGGTGAGTGATGTCCACCTCAGATTAAGAAAACAACTTGCTAGACCTTCATCCCCCTGAATTATAGAAATGGAGGATGAGAAACTTGTATTTGAGGCTTCTGATAAACCAACTTTGGAGCTTGAACAAAATTAGGCACACAAAACTACCTCAAATCCCAAGCCACCTTTTCCTAAATGCCTAGCTCTACAAAAGCATCACACACATGCTGAGATAGACCTTTTAGGGCAATTGAAAGATGTTAACATCAAAATCACACTTATCCAAGCTATCAAAGACATCCCTATTTATACCAAAATAGTAAGGGATCTTTGTCTTAAGAAACTAGGCAGAAAAAGGAAAGATCCACAAATAATTCATGTCTTGGGGAATCTTGTAAATATCATGTTGGAGAACATTACAATCCCTAAGTATATTGATCTTGGTAGTCCATTTGTGGACATTAAGATCAATGGGACCCTCATTAAGAACACTCTGATAGACTTGGGTACAACCATCAATGTCATGACAAAAGAAACAATGCCAGTTGCTTCAGTTGATCAACCTTAGGCCCACACAAACTATTTTGCAATTAGCTGATAGGTCCACGGTCAAGCCTGAGGGAATTATTGAAGACCTAGTTATTGCATTGGATTCTTGGGAATACCCTACAAAATTCATAGTACTGCAACCCAAAGTCAATCTTGCAGGTTACCCACTCATCCTAGGCAGGCCTTGGTTGGCAACAATTGATGCATTTATAGGTTGTAGATCTAGTAAAATGATAATATCTAATGGGACAATCACAAAGAACTTGGTTCTTTATCCACCTACCCAACCATATGCAAACCTTTAGCACACCATTTGGCCCAATTTGGGTGAAGAGGAGGAAGATAATTATTCTCTTCAGACACTGATGACTATAGAGTGTAGCCTCTTATTGGATGACCAGGATGAAGATGAGCTCATTGCTCATATAATCCAAAATGACTGTGGTAGGAGCCCGCAACAATAGGATTGTCTCATATACCTACAAGACCCCTTGCAAAGTATTGTACCTACCGATTCTATGTAAGAAATATCACAACTATTTCATTAATTACTCCCTCAACAATGTTTACCCATCATACCAAGCCTTGATCTCTCATCAGTTCAAGATTCGTCAAAGGAGTTGGAAATTATGCCAGGGGGGATGTTAAATATTAATAATGCCTTGACTGAGGAACACCAAAATTCTCTGCAATCAGTGTTGCAGGCACACTCAGTCGCATATGCATGGGATTACCATGATATGAGGGGCATTGATCCTGATCTATGCGTGCATAGGATTTACATTAATGATGACTACAAACCTATAATATAGCCACAAAGACGCATGAATCCAGCTCTAAGAGATATAGTGAAGGCTTAACTACAAAAGCTTTTAGATGTAGGTTTTATATACCCTATATCAAACAGTGAGTGGGTTTCACCATTGGTAATAGTTCCCAAGAAAGTTGGGAAATGGAGAGTCTATGTTGATTACAGGGAATTAAATGTTGCCACGAGGAAAGATCACTTCCCACTGCCATTTATTGACCAAGTTCTTGATTCTTTGGCAGGAAAGAAATATTTATCATTTCTTGATGGCTTCAGTGGTTATAACCAGATCAAGATTGCACTAGAAGATCAAGATAAGACCACATTTACCTACCCCTAGGGAACCTATGCATATTTTGTCTTACCTTTTGGGTTGTGCAATGCTCTAGCTACCTTTCAAAGAGCAATACTTAGCATATTTTTTTATTTTGCACATAACTGCATTGAGATATACATGGACGACTTCACCACTTATGGTGAAAGTTATGAGGAAGCTCTTAGTAACCTAGAGAAAGTGTTAAAAAGGTGTAAGGAACACAATCTATCACTTAGCAATGAGAAGTGTTTCATGACGATGACACAAGGAATTGTGTTAGGACACTTTATATCCAGTGAAGGAATATAGGTTGATCCAAACAAAATTTAAATTATATCTACCCTACCTGTACCACACAAATAGAGAGATGTAAGAAGCTTCCTTGGACATGTAGGTTATTATAGGTGATTCATCCAAGATTTCAAAAAATTGTTGCACCTTTGTTTATTCTGTTGACAAAGGACATTGAGTTTGATTGGACTGAAGACTATTAGAATTCATTTGAGAAATTAAAAGCAACTCTAACTCGTGCACTAGTTCTAAGAGGTCCAAATTGGATATTGCCATTTCACATACACACTGATGCATCAAACTTTGTTATTGGAGCAGTCCTAGGGTAGAAAGAAGGGAATAAGGAATATGCAATATATTATATCAACAAAAACCTACAAGGGGCATAGTTAAACTACATTGTGACAAAAAAAGAAATGCTTGCAGTTGTCTATGCAATTAGCAAGTTCAGACACTATATTACTAGCTATCAAGTGTTCATACATATAGATCATACATCAATCAAATACTTGATGAATAAACCAATAGTAGGTGGAAGAATTGTAGGGTGGTTGTTGTTATTGCAAGAATTTGGCATAACAATAGTTGAAAAACCCCAAAAAGCTAATGTGTTTGCTAATTTTCTATCTAGATTGCCTACATAATCAACAAAAGGGGTGGTTGATGATTCTTTTCCTAATGAGAATCTATTTTCTCTAAATGTACACACTCCATGGTTTTCTGATATAGCTAACTATTTGGTGACAGGGCAGATTCTAGGTTACTTTTCTCCAAGAGAGAAAAGGCAGTTAGTTCATAAATGCTTCCCTTATTCTTGGATTTTTGGATTTTTATTTTACACTAGACCAAATAACATTATGATAATATGTATCAGGGAAGATGAAGTATTTGATATATTGAAAGCATGCCATGATGAGCCCTGTGGTGGACATTTTGCAGCCAAGAGAACATCCTTCAAAATCTTGACAACAGGATATTACCGATTGACCCTACATAAAGACTCTGTTAAGCATACTAGAAGTTGTGACCGATGCCAGAGAATAAGAAGACCCACACGAAGTGATGAAATTCATTTATAGCCCCAGCAAGCACTAGCTCTTTTGATAAATGGGGGCTATATTTTATTCGACCCATCTCTCCCAGTTCAAATAACAATGAATACATATTGGTATGTACTGACTACTTAACCAAATGGGTAGAGGTAAAAGCATTGCAGTTTGCTAGAGATGGCAATGTAGCAAAATTATTATATGAGGAGATCTTCACTAGGTATAGTGTACCTAAGGAAATAGTGGTTGATTAAGGACCACAATTCACATAAAACCTAATTGCCAAATTGGTAGAGGAGTATCAGATCAGACATAAGAAATCTACCCCATATCATCCTCAAGCTAATGGTCAAGTAGAGGTCACTAACAAGGAGATTGAAAATATATTGACAAAAATAGTGTAGCTTCATAGGAGAGATTGGGTATCCAGATTACCAGAAGTTGTATGGGCATATAGAACCACATGGAAGACAACAAGTTTTACCCCTTATGAACTGGTTTATGGAAAAAAACAGTATTGCCTATTGAATTTGAATATAAAACATTGAGGACAACATTAGAGTTGGGAATGGATTTAACAAAAGCGCAAAAGGAAAGGTTGCATTCTTTGAATTGATTGGATGAGATAAGAATGGAAGTAGACCATCATAGAGAGGTGATACAACAACAATGAATGAAATGGCATGATTAGTACATAAAGACAAAAGAGTTCATTGAAGGAGATTGGGCCCTATTATACGAATCCAGACTGTATAAAGATTTCAAGGGAAAATTCCAGTCTAGGTGGCTAGTGCCTTATGAGATCAGCAAGGTTTACCCTAATGGAGCAGTACAGTTGCATACCATTGATGAAGTCTAGTTCTCGCTTCTAGTTAATGGCCACAGATTAAAGTTATACAAGAAACCAATGCAACATGATGACTTCATCTTTTCATTGATCCAACAATATGGTGCTCACAGTGAACTTGAAACATAAATTGATTCACTGAGTCCTACATCAGTACTGCGGGACATACCCAGCACGTCTGGTGATCAAGAGGTCGAGTTACACAACTCAACCCCTAAAATCACCCAGGCATAATTTCTCATAAAACCACCTGCACACACAACACCTTATTCATGTACACAATGCACAATTCTAATAATGTTCATAATATCTTCCAAGGAACCTGTTACCAATGTTCATAAGGGCCTTGATACTGAAGGGACCTGTAGCTTCACATTGTTAATGTACAAAAAGGGACCTGACACTGTAGGTTCCCTTAGCCACAACTGACGGCTGGAGGAATATTCAACGCATTTGGTGCCATATTTATTACAAGGTTATATGCATTCATTTCCAAAATATCCACATATTTCATCCACCAATTCATGCTAAGTATCGCGATATAATTGCTTTATTGCCCGTGTTCATTTCAAATCTTTGTAGCTGTCAAATAGCCAACTCACATATGTCTCATCATATCGACTCGCCATCCAATACTCATTACCTTGCAATTAATATTTGTACCATCAAATCAATAACCAAATATATTCTTTCAGTTTCCATGCGCTAGCGATGGTTATTTTTGCACAACGGTACTTAAGGTATGCTGTTATGATTACTCAAATTTTCTTTAAACTTTTTATGTACTTTTTATTTAATTCCATGCATGCAAAATATTAAATTATTAATTTCCATCAACTCACATTTATACCACCTCCAAATCATCATCGTGAAGTGAGGTCACTTCACCAATTAAGCTGGGGGGAAATGATAGGTCTAGATAATAGCTTGTTTTATGTTGGTTTTGTACAGACTTTAAGATACTTTTAAACATACTTTCCAAACAATATTCCATATCATACTATCCTTTTTATAATATTGTCAAGTGTAGGCCTCCACCCAGGACTTATGCACTGCTTCTACAAGAAAGGTTCTTGTGTTTTCAATTTAATAGATTAATTAGCAAACAATCTGCTGCTATGAATCAACCCATTGAGTTTCTTAAAAAAAAATCTACTTCCACATTTGAAGACTAGGATCAATTATGTGAATTTTATTTGCACAATTATGTGATTCCCGATGAAACAAAATGGAACCCCTTAATGTTTGTGGGGGATCTTCAAGTCAAAGAAATTGCTTCTTACTAATAGGAATGAACAACTTAGAGGGGAAATTATGGAAGAATATGATGAAAAAGAGAAATATATTGCACTTCCAATAAGAAGAGAGGTTGAGGATTCAAAAGTATTTATTGATGAGTGGATGCAACTTCTTGGGCATAAAGGAGTTGGCAAGAGAATAATGAAACTCAGGGAGGCAGAATACGAGAGGATGAAAGTGCTAGCTATAGGTATTGTACAATAGTGTTATAAGTATGTGCAGATTCGATGGAACGATCTAACCCCTGAATTGTAGAAGAGGGAGCCACATTCTGTATACAATTTTATTGCTATGCTCCAGAGGGTGCATAAATATATGGTAGTCAGTATCAACAAAGGAGTTCACTGGATACCTCTCACATTTCAACCATCGATTCTCCTTTGTCCAACTCCACATTGAACAGGAGATAAAAGTGATGAATGTGAGAGGGAAGGAGCTATCAAGATGAGGTAGCTTTCAACATACCAAGGTTTTTATCTACAGCAAGATCAGGGTGCTAGTATATTCATGGACCTAAGGCAAATTGCTCTCCAATATAATCAAGACCCTTAGTATTTTGCTTAGGGACAAGCAAAAATTTAAGTTGGGGGGAAATAAATGATAGATCTGGATAATAGCTTATTTTTTGTTGGTTTTGTGCAAAATTTAAGATACTTTTAAACATACTTTCTAATCAATATTCCATATCATACTATCCTTTTTGTATCTATTATGCAGACCTAAACCTGAAAAACATGGTGATGGAATTATGGTTTAATATATTAGCATTAAATGGTTTATATGAATATGTGTATGGAAATGTTGATGGAATGTTATGTTTAATTATGATAGTTATCCTTGTGTACGTGTTTTATGAAACTAACTTGTTTTTCAGCTAAAGGAGGAACCATGATACACAGTAGTTGTAGAATGAACCCGTAGCAAAAGGGGCGTTGAACACCAGAACAGGGGAAACTACAAAAACAGTTGAACGTGATGATCATTGGTTGAAGGCACTTAATGAAGATAGAACACACGTTATTACAATTAGTTAATAAATTTCGAAGAAGAGGTATTTCTTACATGGGACTTTGACAGATGGGCGTACGGTTGCATGCATTTTGTTTTGACATAGTTCTAGTTTTGATAGGATTCTCCTTCTTTTTTCAGTTATAGGCTGAATAATTCCAAGTCTTAATTCTACGCTCTAAATATCTGGGAGTGGAGTTAATGATTTCGGTTAAGCTATTGCTTTGAATAAAGATTCCTTCATTTTGTATATAACTGTTGGTTGAGTCCATAGGTTAGTTAGTTGGTTTTTCTCAATTTTATGTTATTTGTTACTTTTAGTTTGAAACATGAATCTTCTGAATGATTGAGTATGATTCGTGCAAGAAAAATTTGTAATCTTTCATCTTATACAATAAATGGAGATCAATTCATGGAATGCATGAAATCTATTAGTTAGATTGAGTTCAATTAAAGTGGGATAGTTACTTGAGTAGGCCACTCAAGTTATTGTTCTTCACTTCACCTTTCCAGTTATTTATTTTTGTTGATAGTTGTTATTAGTTTATCATTATTCATAAATTATATATATGCAAGTTAATTAGGATTTCATTTCTTGCTTATTATGAATGAATGCTTAGGAACATGCATGTAATGGTCATTGGTAGTACCCCAAAGGAAAGTTTAGTTGAGTTAGTAGTTTTTATTAAGTTTTTCAGTTAATACAATATTATTTCATTAGTAATAGTTCAGTCACAACTTTTACTATAGGTGCCCATATCAACTAGTTTCAGTTTATACTTTTACTATTTCACAGTTTTGTGTGTTTCCAACAATTCAAATGACTTTAGTAGGATAGTTCAAGTAGTTTAAGTCCATGAAGGCATATACAATGTTGCACCATCATAAGCTTATGCACCTTGTTGATGATTTAATGTAGTCTAAGCAATGTGAAGTGGACTGTTTAGTTAGTTAACCTTTTGAATTGAGTAGATTTTACCAAGTTTACAAAACACTAGCTTAGACTCTAAAAGTAACCTCATCTTTCAAATAGCCTTTCCTGAGCATAGTGATATGTCCTACATATCTATAGCTACCATAATGTCTACTTCTACATGTATGATTACCTCAGCCTAGAATGTAAATTAGATCACACAGTGAACTGATAGTGTAGACAATGACTACCTACACTACTTTGGCCAAAGATTCATCACCTAGTAACTTTGAGTGAGGTTATCTATTCACCACATTTAATTGCTTGATTTTTATTGATCGTTAGTTTTCTATTCTAAGGTTATCCCATTTCCTGTGGATTATCTTAACCCTAGGAACAACCTTCCCATTAACTCATATCTAAATGGCATTACTACAAGAATCTCAAAACAACTCTATCTTATGCAACACACCTAGAGTGTCATCATACTACGTATAGTACTGACATTCTAAGTATAGTATAAATAGTATACAATCGTATAAAACCCATTATAGTATAAGTTATATCTATATATGTATAAACCCAAAAGAAAGGTTTCCCAATACAAGAAATAATCAAGGAACGTTCAAAAGAGATGCAAGCATCATAACACACATAAAAGACAATATTTCTAAACATGGAAAATTAATAAACAATCGTTCCAACATAATAACAAAGGAGTAGAAATCAACATTCCCGTTTAAAGCTCAAACCGATTAATATTCCCTCCTAGCTTAATGTCTCAAGCTCGCTTGCAAATTCCTCAAAGAACGACCCAAATTACTCTACTAGCTTCTCACTAAATCTCTCAACAATACCAATATAAATCAACAAAACAACTCTCTCACTCATAAAATCTCAACTCACTTTGCACAAAAAATGCAACAAAATAACACAAGGTAATTGGATTGAAAAGTGTAGCAATTGGTAGAATGAGCACCACTATTTATACTAAATTGTGAACAACCAAAGGCTACAAAAAAGTTAATATTTCTTCCACCTTTCTATCCTCATGCAACGACTCACCAAACTAACTTACAGGTTTGCAACACATAATAGTCCTCTCCATTTAAATGGTTGAGTCGACTTGTTACAAGGGACAACAAGACTCTTTTACTGAGTCAAATGAACAACAAGCTCGCAAGCAAGTTTCCTAAATCGAATTCCTTCATATGTTGCTGCCAAGTTTACTTTTGACTGAGTCTCAAGGATAAGATATTGCATTATTAGACTTATGTGCAGTTTAAAAACTTCTTATACATTCCACTCACTTCTATATTGGTGCCACATTTCATAAGTTGACACCCTTGAGAATAGTGTGGGTTTGAATACTCCTACATTTGTTTGAATCTGTAATTATTTTCTATTGCAATGTTTACACAGTAGCTTATTAAACCATACGTGCCTCTTTGTTGACTTGGTCTTTGTTGCTTTATGCATAGGTCTATAATGTAGTGCTTTATATGCGCCTAAGCTTCTATTATGCACTTCACTATTAATAACAATAGCGCTATGTATTGCACTTTAAAACTATCACAAATGATTATCAACTATATAATATATGTATATATATATATTAATATTAATATATATTCATTTCATATGGTTATCAAATACATTAATTGTCGATTATCAAACATATACAAATATACATGTTACATATATATATATATATATATATGTGTGTGTGTGTGTGTGTAATTATATATAAATATATATTAATATATATGTAACTATATTACTTTATACATATATATTAATATATATATACTATATTTTAATATATATACTATATATACATATACATAATATTATTTCAGTATCTTTATAAAAACACTCATACTCATAACCATCGATCGACATATATACACGAAGTGTATATATACATACACACACACACACATATATATATATGTCACCTTAGTCCAATCGGTGTTCCCATGCATATCATAGGTAATCTGTCCATGAGCATGCGTAGGTACGTCTACCTATGTATACTCATGTATGTATTCACTCACATGTATGAGTTTACCCTAAACACGTACATATATACATATATATACATTTTATGCATATGTCTCATTGACATAACAATAAACACACAAAGAAGGACTTCATCACATTCCTCATTCCAAGCATTCATAAAACAAGATCGCAAACCAATATAACCATTCACAATCAAAATTGAAGATCACTTACCCATTACTCGAACTAACTTGACTTAACTAAGACCAACTAGGATGTGAATGTGTGAATGCTTAGTAAGCCCAAATTAAAGTTTACCAAACCAAGTTCTTCTCCTGAGTGATACTTCCCTTCTCTTTCGAAGACTTGAACCTATTCCTACATTCAACTTAGTACATCATAATAGTAGTTAGCTGAATCAATACATTCATATGTATCACATATATTTCATATACATAATCATTATTAAACATTAAATTGAATCAAACATTCATTCATCATATTTCCATTAGAATTCATATTTAAAACACATTCACATTTATTAAAGCAATTTACCAAACAAGGTAATAGTAAATAGGTAATAACACATGGGGTGTAACATATTGCCCCCCTTGTGAATCATCGTCCCCAATAATTTTTAAGTATCAAATATGATCATAGCATAAAGCACAACATCACAAAACACCATTTTTTTCAAGAGTTTTCAAAATCTAGCAAGACTTGTGGAAACTTTTGCTTCATTTCAACATAGTCTTCCCATGTGGCAGAACCTTCTACATACTAATCCTATTGGACCTTGCATTGCAGAACCTATATGTTATGTAAGTGGAGCTTACGTGTTCTGAGCACCTTGAGAGGCTCGATCGTTACCACCCAGGGGCTTACACCTGTAAAGCATTCCAATCAATAACATGGTTATTGCTTGGTATATACTTTTTAATATATGATACATGAAGACATTATGCATCCTGGCAAGAGCTAGTGGCAAGGAAATTCTATACGTGACAAGGTTGATTTCCTCGAGAACCTCAAAAGGTCCAATGTAGTGTGAAGCTAGTTTGGATGACTTTCAAAACTTGATAGAACTCTTGTGAGGTTTAACTCTCAACAAAACTGTATCCCCTACTGCGAAATTCATGGATACTCGTTTAGAATCGACATAACTTTTCTACCTATTGTTAGCTTCTGGTAACCTTTGCTTAATAATTCCAACTTGTTCCTCCATTTTTGACAACATCTTTGGCCCAAGGCTTATCCTAGCTTATAGGAGTTTGACACTTCTTGCCATATAATGCTTCAAATGGAGCCATCTTGATTGTAAAATGACAAGAGTTATTATATGCAAACTCTACCAAAGTTAGGTAATCCTCCCACTTGTATTGTTGATCCATGAAATACATCCTTAGTAGGTCCTCTAATACTTGGTTCACCCTTTCAGTTTTCCCATCCGTTTCTGGATGATAAGCAAAACTTATGTTCAGTTGAGTTCCAAGTGAGGAAAATAAGGTTTTCCAAAATCTAGATGTCACTAGAGCATCCCCATAAGAAATGATCTTTTTAGGAATCCTGTCCAATCTAAATATCTCTTGAATAAACTTTTGTGCTATTACAGGAGCTCCATCAGTCATATTCCCTGGTATGAAGTGAGCTACCTTTGTAAGCTTTCCAATGTTATGCCCTTACCCCTATAGTGTGTATCGGGTTATGAGTAGTTGGATTGTGGCTACCTTAACTCTTATTTAAGTCATATTATCATTATTATATTGTTATTTAGTTATTTAGGTCATCCTAGGGCTTATATAAGGTTATCTAAGTTGGCCTAGGTGATATCCTAGGAATAAATAAGTATATATAGGAGGTTGTGAGTCTTATTTGATCAACATGTTGAGCATTATGTTCTTATTGAAGACTATTGGAGGTATCCCCCTTGAAGTGGCATACTATTATTAAGTATTTTTAGCATATTTCATATTATATTCTTCTTGTGCAAGTTGTACCATTACAAGCCTTCCAAAATGACCTCTAATATTAAGAAGACACCTTACCTCTACGGTGCCAAGATCATCCTCTGATACCACTTATAATGAGATAACTTGCACAATAGAAGAAGATGATATGAAATATGTTGAGAATACTTGATAATAATATGCCACTTCAAGGGGGATACCTCCAATATTCTTCAATAAGAACACAATACTCAACCTCATGATGAAATAAGACTCACAACCTCCTACATATACCTATTTATGCCTAAGATATCACCCTTTCCAACTTAGATAACCCTATATAAGCCCTAGGTTGACCTAACTAACTAAATAACAATATAATAATGATAATATGGCCTAATTAAGAGTTAAGGTAGCCATAAGCTGACTACTCATAACCCAATACACACTATAGGGGTAAGGGCATAACAACCAACCACTACTAGAATGACATTGTGCTTATTCCTTGACATAGGGAGACCTTGCATAAAATCCATGCTAATAACTTGCCACTTGATTTTTGGAACTTCATGTGGATACAAAAGACTTGCAAGATGATGATGCTCTGACTTCACTCTTTGGCACTCTAAGCAACTTGCTACAAATATCGTTGCATCCCCTTTCATTTGGGCTTCCGGAAGTATAATGTCTTTACATCGACCAACATCTTAGTTACACCAGGATGTCTTGAATATGGTGCATTGTGAACTTATTTCCATACCATGCTCCTTAATTCCCTAATGCTAGGTACATAAATCCTTCCCTTAAATCTTAATAAACCATTAGGTTCAAAGTGATATCCCTCGTACAGGTTCGATCTTGTAGATTATCTGCGAGAGCTTGCTTGACTTGCTCATAGAACTCATCACATTTATATTTTTGCAACACTTGATCCTTGAAGTTAGTTTAAATTGATATCATAGAGGAGATATGCCTCCTACAACTTAGGGCATCAGTAACTCGATTCTCCTTCCCCTTGATATAACTGATGTTGAAATCATAATTAGATATCAATTCCAACCATCTCCTTTGTTGCACATTCAAATTAGATTGAGTAAACAAATACTTTAGACCATGATGATTAGTCTTCAGTTCAAATGGTTTTCCCAACAGATAATGTCTCCACATCTGCAATGCATGGACAACTGTTGCTAACTCTAAATCATGTGAACCATAATTTTTTTCATAGGGCTTTAACTTCCTCAACTCATAAGCTATGACTTTCCCCTCTTGCATCAATACTCCACCCAAACCTTCTCCTGATGCATTCGTAATAACTACAAAGTTACCATTTGGATCTGGTACCTTTAGTATCGATGTTGTGGTCAACCTTTCCTTAAGTTGGTCAAATGTGGCTTGACACTTCTCAGACCATTCAAACTTCTTCCCCTTCCTTTACAATGGCATGATGGGAAAATATATTCTTGAAAAGTTTGCAACAAACTTACGGTAATACCCAGCCAAACCCATAAAACTTCTAACTTCTGACACATTCTTAGGCACCAACCACTCTAGCACTGCTTTTATCTTCGCTGGATCAACTGCAATTTGATCAGCTGAAATTATGCGACCCGAATACTATACTTCCTTCTGGAAGAAGGTACACTTCAAGAATTTTTCGTATAACTTATGCTCTCTCAATTTTCAGAGAACAATCTCTAGATGCTTGAGATGTTCTTCTTCATTCTTGGAGTAAATTAAGATGTCATCTAAGAAGACCAACACAAACCTATCCAAATAGTCTCTAAATACATTGTTCATTAGGTTCATGAAAGTTTTTGGTGCATTCATCAGCGCAAATGGTAGGGTTGTGAACTCGTAATGACCGTATCTAGTCCTAAAAGCAATTTTGAAAATATCTTCGTCCTTGATTCTTAGTTGGTGATATCCAGAACGTAGATCCATCTTTGAAAAAATTGCCACTCCTCACATTTGATCAAAGAGATCATCGATACATGGCATGGATACTTATTATTTATCATTGCTTTGTTAAGCAACCAATAATCAATACATAAGCGTAGTGTACCATATTTCTTCTTTACAAAGATCACTAGTGCTCCCTAGGGTGAAACTTTGGGTCTTATCAATCCTTTGGACAACAACTCTTCTAGTTGTTCCTTTAAGTCCATTAATTCAATTGTGGTCATCCTATAAGGTACTTTCTATATAGGTTTCGAACCTGGAACTATGTCGATGGAGAAATAAAATATCCTCTTAGGTGGTAATCCGGGTAATTCTTTTGGAAATACGTCCATAAAATTCTGTAAAATAGGGTATTTCTCCATATCTATTTTTCCAGATTCCAACACTTCACACTCTTCGACATCTTGGCAGTCTTGAGGTCCATAATATACTATATCATCTTGAGAAATGAATTCCTTGCATTCCTCAAGTTTCTCCATTTTTACTGTAAAGATTTGATAACCTTTCTTCTTTTCCCTATGCATCTGTACAGTGGATATTTGTTGTAACTTAACCTCTCTAGGCGTTCCTTGTATTGACACCCAGTTACCTAGATCGTCTAAGCATTCAATTGTTTTAGCATGACAATATACTTTGGCCCTATGTTTCCATAACCAATTCATCCCTAAGATGACATCATAAGAACCTAAGGGAGCTACGTATAGATTTACTTCCATTGAGAAACTTGGAAGTTCAATCCTTGCTTCAAATAGACATTGAATTACTTCAACTCTTGTATGGTTTGCATATTCTATAACCCAAGAATTTTCCATGTAGCTAGCTTTTCTAAACATTTGACTTGCTACTCTAGGAGAAATGAATTTTTTTATGGCATCAATATCTATTAAAATTGAAATGGGAGTTCTAGACAAAGTACCTAAAACTTCTACTGGAGTAATCTGGTACTCCACTTACCGATTATCCACAACAGCATGAATCCTTTGTTGGAACACAACTCTTTGAGGTGGAAGAGAGTTACCATGTGGTTGTGTCCTAGATGGCTTACTTAGACAATTACTCGCATAGTGATCCCCACCACATGTATAACATCCCTTCATTGGTCCCCTCCTTTTCACAGGTCTTCCAAAAATTACTTTCATTTCCACCAGCATTGCTTTTGAAGTTGTTGAAATTGTTGTTGTTTTCTCTTCGATCTCTCCTTGGTTCATTCCAATTATTTTGGGGTACCTTGTCCCCTTGCTTTTGAAAATTTTTCCCTTCACTAGGCTTCCTTAGAGCTTGATTGGTCCATGTCCAAATGAGCTTCTTTCTCTTTCTCTCGTGGTAGTTTGAGATAGACTTAAGCCTTTGTTCTTGCTTAATTTCCTTTTCGTACACCAAATCCATGGTAGTTGGACTGTACACGTCTACCTCACCACCTATTTTCACATTAAGACCCATTATAAACTTTTTTTATGAAATTTCTCATCCTTTTGGTACATAGGTACGTACTTTAGGAGTCAAGCGAACTTCTCCAAATACTCATTCATTGAGGAGTCACCTTGCCTCAAGTTTTGGAAGTCGACGAGCTTTTGGTCATAGAAGAGTTGGGGCAACTGTCGCTTTCAAAAAATATCCACAAACTCGCTCCATGTGAGACTTAAGGAACTTATCCCAATCTCCATTTTCTTACTCATCCACCAGTTGGATGCTTCACCAGCCAACTGAAATGCTCCCCAAACAACTTTAGTGACGTTGGAGTAATTTTTTATTTTGAAATACTTCTCCATCTTTGTAAGCCATACTTCCATTGCATCTTCAGTAGCACTACCTTCAAATTTTGGTGGTGTGATCTTTCTCATGTCATGTGACAACTCACTTGCCAAACGTTTCCTTTTGGTTCCCTTAGACTATGATTATGAGTTATCACTCTCATGATCACTAGATTGAGTGCGATCGTGGGAATTCTCCCCTTCTTCCCCATTGTTGGAACTTATTCTTCATTATTTGGGACTTTTTGTTCCTCTCTTTCCTTTCCCCTAACTTCTTGTTTTAGGTTTCCTATTCTTGTTCTAGTTTCATCCATGATAGCCAAAATGTGGTCCAACTTGGCTTCGGTATTCTCAATGCCTTGACATACTTCCTGGCTTCCCCCAAAGTTAGTTGTTTTCCTAACCATTTTCCCAAGAATAGTTATACCTGGAGGTTTTATTTTAATTAGATTGATGCAGGTTTTTCTCAATGTTAACAACATTCCAAAAGATCTATCATTCAGATAAGAAATTCTATAAAAGAACTCATTCATAAATTTTTTCAAAACATGATTTTCATTATAATTGTTACCTGATTTTTAGCTTTCAGCTGAAATCAGGTAACTTAGTGTTTATTCTTTTTGTGTTTTCGTTTAAACATTAAAAGATACATTATATTTTGCTAAGTTCATCAATATGCACGAAAGAGATTTGTTACCTATTTTTAGCTACAACTCAAAATAGGTAGAGCTGAATTGCATTCATCATCAAAAGGTACATAAGTAATTTGAAAGTTTTTTGCTAAGCATTCATTGTTGTACAAACCTGATTACTTTTGAATTTCTAGTATTATTATGCAAATGTTTGTAACAAAAAAACTCATAAATTTGCATAAGAAATGTTGTTTTATTCATATTGTAAAAACCAAAGTCCCACACAAGCCATGGGAGTAGCTTGATTTGATTACTTAATCAAATACTGAATACAAGAAAGAAATGTATATTACATGATTGAAGCTAATATAAGAATAAGGAGAGAAGGTGATTCGTCATTGCCTAGAATGACAAATCATTGTTATAGTTGTGTTAATCTTGGTTCAGCTCATGTTCTAGGTCCAACTCCAGCTCCAAGGTTTACCTGCAAGATTGTTGAAAGGTGGTGTTAGAGCAATGAAAAATCACATTCTACCTTATCCCTACATTACCAACAAAAATGTAATCTGCATCCTATCAGGCATTCATCAGACGATTCAGTCATCAAAAAGGCAGATGTTCAAGGAGCACAAAGTTCAATGGAAGCTTTTAGCTTCAATTATTTTGCTAACCTATTTGTTTAATGTGCAGATACAGGTATAATCAGATCATTTCAACCAACAAATATTGTTATGAGTGGTGGAAAATGTGGCTCCCACAAGGGTTGATCCCAACTCATAATAATGATGTAAACAACATGTAGTAGAAAGTAACCACAGTGATCCATGCAACTTTTCAATGATAGCGAATGATGCTAAAACAATCACCATGAAGAATGTATATGCATAGTGGAACAATATAGAGAAGCAATTGATCTCTACAAGACTTCAAGATTTCAACAAAATTGCATATAAGGAATAAGAGGCACATGAGTTATTCAAAGAGAAAACATCATGAAAGATTTCATCATAATCACCATAAGATACCAAAGAATCATCAATGTATCATCGAACATGGAAAATTGGATGAGGCACATGGAAAATTGGAGGAACCCAACATATTGCTTTGTTGTGCTTTAAGAGGCATTAAGAGGTAATATATCTTATTTATCTCCTTATGGTTTACTCAGGAAAGCACACATTAGTTGTGATAATGGGATTTTATGTCACTGTCATAAATGATAAATACTTGCTCAAGGAAATCATAAAGAATAAATTCAATATCCTTGCATCAAAGAAGATTAAGGAAAAGCAGTGATGTACTATTTAATGAAAGCACAATGTGAATCAACAAATGTAATCAGACTGTTATAAGTACATGATGATCAATGTTACAGTATATGCATGATCAAGGCTATCTTATCAACATGTTGTTCCAAGAAGCAATGAATGAGTTGTAAAGCAAATGCATCAAAATGTTCTAAGGAATGGTGTTGCCTTGAAAATTCATTGATATCAATGCATGAGAATAATGGAGACATATGTATCATGTACACTTCGTAAAGATCATGTGATATGCTGCAAGTAAGGTGCAAGATACAAAGTTGAGCATGGTTGATGATAAAAGCCATGAAGATTAAAAGGAAAGAGCAACATGTTTAAAACGAATGATTGCAATCCTTCTAAAAGAAGCAGCTACAATATAAAATGAAGTAAATTTTTGATTGACATAAAGGAACAACATGAGCAGGTGCAAAGCACAAAGGTCTTTTAAGATCTTTATGGTGCTCATCAAAAAATAAAAGACAATATTCACTTATTATTTTGGGTGATTATTCAATATTTCCAGGTGACCGTCCCAATGTCAATAGTGTTTTGTGTAAATACAGGAGGTCTATCTAAGGTAGCATCAAGTTGAAGAATGCAAGTACCAAGCAAATGCAACTATGTTTCTCTTCAAGAAATGCAATAGAATGACAGAATAAGACCATAGTTAGACAAGCATTTTCATATGCTTTTTGAACTTGAAGTGAATACAGTCACAACATGAAACCTAGGGATGGCTACAGAGAATTAAACCCTCGGCCATAAGGCTGGGTGAAAACCCAAAATGCACAAAATAAACATAGGATGATACATGTTGAAGATAAATGTATAGTTGAGCTTAAAACCCAGGTCGGCCATGAAGGAGAAGTGCAGACCGAGCCATGGAAATCTTGATGGAAAAGTATAGAAATACAGTGGTTGTGAATACAAAGATTTTATATTTTTGCAATATAAAAACCCATCAAGATTAGCACTGAGAAATACAGAGAGGGAAATCCATGTTTTTCCATGATGAATGTATAGGAAAAGATCAAAGTGGCTAAGCCATGTGCTTGAATTTGAGCCCTTGGATGTATGTAAAATGAAGGAGAATTGACCATTAATGGAAAAAAATGGCATTTATACCTGTCAAAACGCATATGGTATCGACCATGAGGAAGAAAACTCATTTTATTTGCAGGGAAAAGCAAGTTTTCTTCATCTTTCTATTCGGGAAGGAGGAACAAATCAATGAAGAATCAACAGAGAAGACATGACCCATAGCCGCGACCATTTGGGGTTTTAAAACCCAATAAAATGCATAAAAAAAAAAATGGAAAGATGAAGAACAAATGCATAGAGAGTTCATGGGCACAATAGAGAAAACAAGAGCAACAAAATATGCATTATATTTCAACATTCAAGCTCGAAATAGCTTCTCCTCTTCAAGAAATGAGCAAAAAATACAGATATTTGATTACCAAGAGCTTACCTGAGTCTTGTTGCTGATAAATGATGAAGGATTCCTTAAAAATCCGTTTGAAACTCCCATGGAGGACTAGGTCGAAACCCTCGGTGAAGAATGCCAAGTGAAAGAATGAGATGAAATGCTTTGGGCTCATTTTTTCTTATGTTTAGGGTTTCATTGTGCCCTAATTTGATGGGACTTTTGTCACATTAATTTTAGTCAAAAAAGGCCTTCACTAATGCCTTGTGTCTAGGCCAAACCTAGGCTTATGCCGTAGTAACTTTTGCCAAGTATTTTGAAGACTCCATCATTTGTGCCTTAGTGATTTTAGTGTCTCTTTGAAAGTTGTAGGTATTTCAAGACATATGAATTTGTTTTAGCCTCCCATCACTTTGAGTATAAGTCTTTCAAGACTTATGTTATTATCTCACATTGAGACCATGCTTTATTTTCTATTTTGCATTGATTTTAAAATATGTGGCATTTTAATTAAGTGGTATTTTATGAATCACTCAATTTCAAATGTTATTTTAAAATGCAAGATAATGGTGAGTTAACTTTAGTGTATTTAGGGTTGGTTGATATAATTATTTTGCATTTATTATGAAAAATGTAAAACATTTAAATTAGGTGAATTTATAAATCACTTAAGTTTAAATGTTATTTTTAATGCAAAATATAAAAACATGTGTTGAAGTCATGAAGTGTGGTTGAAGACATGTTTGCACACCAAAAGTGTGACTTAGCCAGTTTGGAGGCATGT